>PVIC010032499.1:0-20659 GCA_004025085.1 Thryonomys swinderianus | reverse complement strand
TACACTGGGAGCGAGGCCGCCTTCCTCACCCTGGCAGGAGCAGCTCTGGCTGCCCTTCCTCCTAAACGGTGACTCTCCTCACTCTGCCCCTTCCTCTACAGTTGGAGCCGACACGCCCACGGCCTGCTGCTTCACCTACGTGACCAAGAAGATTCCTCGCCAGTTCATAGCTGACTATTATGAGACCAGCAGCCAGTGCGCCCAGCCAGGTGTTGTGTAAGTGCCAGGCCTGTTCCCCGCTCCCAGGGACAGCTCTGTAGGGCACAGACAGGCCAGAGGAGCCATCCTGCAAAGGCCCCGTCCTGGCAGACACGTAGGCCCTCGCTGCCTGAGGTGTGACGTGACTTGGTGGCCGCGAGGACCAGAATGAGGGGGGCTGCCCCAGCCTAGAGAGAGGGAACAGGAAGAAGGGGTCAGGGTGCTCTGAGGGCCCCTCAAGTCAGTGAGGGTGACTGTCTAGACTGGCACAAGGCAGAGAGGGCATCCCTCAGCTCCTCAGGCAGGGGCCCCACAGGTCCCGGAGTCCCCTGGGGGCGTCCTCCATGTTTGATCCTCTGCCTCTCTCCACAGCTTCCTGACCAAGAGAGGCCGGCAGGTCTGCGCTAACCCCAATGACACTTGGGTCCAGGAGTACGTCAGTGATCTGGAGCTGGAAGCCTGAGGGGCCTGGAAGCAGCTGGCGACCAACTGACCTCTGTGGATCCCATGGGGATCAAGGATCTGAGCCTTGGAAACATCCACAGCTACCTCTCCCATGGGAACCTTTAACTTAAATTTTTAATTTATTTATGATATTTAAGTTTTAATTTTATTTATATTTTTATACGGCATTTGTGACTATTTGTATGGAAGATCTCCAGATACCTTCTTCACCACCCATCTCCTCCCCCTTCTCTCGCCCTGCATTGGGTGACAGTCGAGTGGCTGTCAGCAGCCAGTTCTAGGCAGTCGTGGCACCAAAGGAGCCAAACTGACAAATGTATAGTCGATCCCTTTATATTGTGCTATGCGCAGCCCGAGAAAATAATAAAGATGCATTTTTATAAAGTAAACTAGCTTGAGTCTGAGTCGGTTTTCCACACAATCAGAGTTATGGGTTAAGAAGAATAACAGAAAAAGAAAAACAAGAGGTTGCAAAATGCAGGGAAGTGAGAAGAGAAAAAAGGGGGAGAAGTAGAATTTCTCCACTTTACTCTGGTGACAATTTCTAGACCACTATGAAACTATGAACATTCATAACTCAACACGTGATATACCCGCGCTCAGAAAACTCACCAGTTAATGCTGGACGTGGTGGCTCATGCCTGTCATCCCAGCACTCGGGAGGCAGAGACAGGAGGATTGCTGAGTTCACGGTGGCTTGCCTGGGAACCATAGTGAGCTCAGAGCCAGCTTGAATTACAAAGCGAGACCCTGTCTCAAAAGCCAAAAAAAACCTCACCAGTTGAGTGGATTCCGCTGGAGCAGAGCACTCTGTAGTGAGTATTTTTAAGTCAAGCTTTCTCAGTCACAATCCCTAACATGTTTGCAACTTACTCAAGGCCGAGGGCTTTGCAAGCATTGTCTCAAGGCCCGGAAGCCCACAGGCAAATGAAAAGTTTCACGGTCTCCAATGCTTTGGGGAGAAAAACACTAAATAAAATGGAGACCACTGTTGGAACAAAGGGAGGAGGGAACCGCGCGTTGTCAGCAGCTCCCGGGCGGTTCAGAGCTGAGAGTTGCCTGAGATCAGCCTCCCCGGAGGGCCAGTGCTCTCCCTGGGGAAGTGCCCTCCACGGAGATGGCTGGGATGTCAGGGCAGGAGCTGTTTGGGGGTGGGGAGGAGCGCCTACTTCCTGTGCTTGGGGGGCTGGGAGCCTGGGGTTTCTTCCATGTTGAGCAATCAACAGTTGTTTGGGGCCAGTCCTGTGGTTTCTTTGGCAGTGTCGCTCCTTCTAAGGACAGTTGACTTCTGTGTATTCGCTTGTGATCGTGCTGTGGAGGAGAGAGCTGAGAGCGGAGAGCTGGATTTGTGTTTTGACTGAGGTCAGGAAAGTGCCCATTGTAGCGCAGGCCTCCGTCTGGGACCCTGTGGAGCTTCAGGCCCTCTTGTGAAAGGTGACAAATATCTGACTGTCTCTCAAAGCCACATCCTTTTGCACCTTCACGAAGAGCTGATTGTCAACCAGATTTGGGGATGCGAGCGTCTAATCTCCACTACTTGTGAGGTTGAGGCTGAAAGATTGAAAATTCAGCCCACCCTGGGCAACTTAGAAAGACCCTGTTGCAGGTCTTTAAAAGGCTTGTTGTTCCCAGGTTGTGCTTCCCTCAGAAGACCTCTAGCAACACACATGTAATAAATAAGGACACTTTATTAGCACAGCATGCAGTGGGTATACCAATAGCAGATTGGAGACTCAGAAAAATGGTTACCAGCCCCTTTTACAGGCAATATTAGGTCAAACAGAGGAAGGGGTAGGGTTACTTATAGGAAGGGGTAGAGTTATTTATAGGAAGGGGTAAGGCACTTACTAGGGATTGGCTAACAATTGGATCTATCATCCTTGTCGGATGGTCATTGGTAGAGGAGGAACAGGAAATAGTTATCTTGTGGGAGGGCTAACTAGGCTGGAACAATGGAGTCTTGTTTTCTGTGGGAGCAATTTTAGCTATTAGCTCATGGTAAGGTTTTTTTTTAAAACGCAGCTGGCAAGGTCGCTGTTACTTAACGACCTTTTTAACTTGCCACACTTGCAACTGTTCTGGGAACTTTGCACAAATGCACCAGTTTTGTTCACAGATTATATATTACAGTGTTACAGGATGTTCTTTACAAAATACAGAGTTTGTCCACAGCTTTTACGATCAGATGGGGGTGACTCACAGAACGAAGATGTTTTTGGTCCCAACAGGCTGAGGACACAGCTCAGGGATAGAGTGCTTGTCTGGCGCGAGTAAGCTCCTGGCTTCAATCTCTAATACTGAAAGGTAACACATCAATTGTCTTCTTTAAGGAAGCAGAGTCAGGGTACAGTTGAACTGAAGCACCTGCTAAGTCTCTCACCTCCTTGTCTCTACTCAGTTTATCTTAGACTAGAAGTATCTATAGTTCCCTTCCTGCCTGATTCTAGGTGACTGGGTTCTCAGTCAACAGATGGGAAAGGCCTTTTCGAGCAAGCTGAAGTGTTCTTCCTTTACTGATTTCTCGTGAACCCATTTCCAAGCAACCTAAACCCTTCCTTAAAGGACCTGATCGCTGGATCCAATTCCAATATTCAGAGACAAACTCCTCAAGACTGCGGTTTTAGCATTTGGTCCTGCCTGGCCTTACACTTCTAGATTAGCTGTGCACAAAGGATAGCTAGTTATAGTGCACAAAGCTCCGCCTCCTTCAGAGCTCCCAGTTCCCATCTTATGGGAAAACGTTCCACCTGCAAGGGCATTTGCCAGAAACACTGGACACTAACCGCAACAAAAGGCAGGCACAAGTCATGTTAATCAATGTACAAACATTGATCACTTTTAACTCTTCAGATCCACTGGACTGCAACTCTTGTTGACCTATGCAAAGGAGATCAGATGGACAGCACACACTCCAGTGAAATCCAGAGCAACTGAGGCACCTACCTGTCTGGGACCCCCGTACATTCCTTGTAAAGCTCAATAAAGAAAAACACTGTTTAGGAAAAAACAGTACGATGCTCACTGAAGGCAATAGCCGGCCATCTTCCCATGATGCCAGCTTCATGCTAGTGAAGGCTCTTCCTTCTGCATTCCTCTGTCTCCCAATTCCTAGGACTCCAAGGAGCAGCACTGGAAGCAAACTTGGCTGGCTTGCGCTCTTTACTTACGCCACTCGGACACATCCAAACCTCAGCCTGGTCCCGGGAACTTTAGCAGAGACTCAGTCTCTGTACAGACCCAGGTCCCTGCATTTCTCAGGACGCTGATAATTTCAAGGAGCAAAACAAGTGAACCTAACTCACAAGGCTTGAATAAGTGAACCCTCGTGGGCTGCAGAGGTGACTCTGTCCCAGACAACCTGGGTGCAGTAGCCCATGGGCTCCCAGGGCCTATTGTCTGCTCTTTCTGTTTCTCCTGTCAGAGGTTTGGCTGGCTGCCGGTACCTGTGAGTGTGCCGTGAATTCTTGTTCATGCTTTGCAGAAAAGAGTGAGTCTGTGTTGCTGCTGGAAAAGATCATGCGGTCTTTCAGCTTTGGCTGACTGAGGAAGTCAAATCCTAACCAAATGTTGTGGTTCTGAGAAAAGCTTCACTGATTTGCTTAAGGTAATCAAAGCACCTAGTTCTTCTATCTGTGGGTTGGGTGGTTTTCATATAAAGTCTAAAAATAATAGGGGGGCTTCTGAAAAGAAATGCAGTTTTCTCAAATCAGGAAGCACATAGAATAGAATCAGTTCAGGGAAAATATGTTTTCTTTATAATATGTTTGTCTTTTTGCTTTTTAAAAATTTTTGGTATGAGGCAACAAGTGCTTGGTATATCATGAACACTTCTGTTTTTCCCTTCCTGGGTTAGACATGGCCGGTCTTCCAATCTCTTGAGTTGCTTTATTTTATTTTTTTATTTTTTTTGAGACAGGGTCTCGCTTTGCAGTTCAGGCTGGCCCAGAGCTCACTATATAGCCCAGGCAAGCCTCGAACTCAGCAATCCTCCTGTCTCTGCCTCCCGAGTGCTTAAGTTGCTTTATTTTTAACAAGTCACTGACTTGTGTGTTTCCTGTTGTTCCATAAATGAGTATCTCCAAATTTGAAGATACAAAGACAAGGAGCTTTGCATGGTGTCAAAGTAAATGCCAGAAAATGAGGCTACACACCCACCCAGTCTCAAGCACATGAAAAGCGGGAACCACAGACACCAGCCACCTCCTCCAAAGAAGCTGAGGACAGGATGGGGGAGGGGAAGGATTGCCTAGAACCCTGACTCAGGAGTAGAGCCTGCCCAGCACAGAGCCAGTCAAGTAAAGATTCGTAATGCTCTGGGTATCTGAAACGAACAGACACTTTTCAGAGGAAGAAGTAAAAGCAGCTAAGAAGTATATGAATAAATGCTCAATGTCACTGGCCATTTGAGAGATGCAGATGAAAACAACTCTGAGATTTCATCTTACTCCACAAAGAATGGCTGCTGTCTCGAAATTAGCCAGCAACAAATGCTGTTGGTGGGAATGTAGACTAGTACAACCATTACGGAGATTAGTGTGGAGATTCCTCAAAAAACTAGGATTAGAGGTTCCATTTGACCCTGCTATTCCCCTGCTAGGGATATACACAAAAGAATTACAAGATTCCTATCACAGCGACATATGTGCACCCATGTTTATAGCATCTCAGTTTGTGATAGCTAGATCTTGGAAGCAACCCAAATGCCCATCAACTCTAGACTGGATAAAGAAGATGTGGGGTTTTTTTTAAATAAAATGGAGTATTACTGTGCCATAAAGAATGATGAGACTGAATCATTTATA
This sequence comes from Thryonomys swinderianus, assembly GCA_004025085.1. Lineage (NCBI taxonomy): Eukaryota > Metazoa > Chordata > Mammalia > Rodentia > Thryonomyidae > Thryonomys > Thryonomys swinderianus. The sequence continues at coordinate 15,194 of PVIC010032499.1, read as the reverse complement.
CTTAAATGGATGTACATTCAGGACATACTCATAAGTGAAATAAATAAGTCATAGATGTGCAAATATCATATATTTTCTCTGACATGAGAAATTGAAGCTATAAATGTGTTCTAGAACGCATGACTGATATTGTGAAATAGGAAATATTCAAAGGGTAGTGGAGCTTAGGGGTAAATAATGAAGAAAGAAAAAATTGATGTTAAAAAAAGAAACAATGCCTGTGTATTAGAGGTAGGGGGAGGTAGGGTGGGTAGGGGAGGGGGAAAATGAGAATTAATTTGTGTCATATACTGGTACAGATTCTCAATGTGGAGTGTAACTGTGATGTGTATATATAATGTACCAAAAAAATATAAAAAAAGGACACATAATTCTCTTAGCCTTTTCCATGTTGTGCATGATTTCGGTAACATCCAGTTATAAATTGCTGTAAACATGCCAAAGACTAAATGTTTATTTATGATTTATTTATGCGGTACTGGGCTTCAGGCCTGAGAGCGGCTTTTCACCCAGCAGCACGCCCAGAGTCATGCTACGCGACCCAGCCCGGCCTCAGGCTTACAACTTCTTGCCCCCACCCAAGTAGCTAGGAGTTGACTTGTGCTTTTTTTCCATATTTTGATTTCTTTATATTAGAAACAGATGGCTTAAAATGGAACTTCTCAGTGGTTAAGGTGAGTTTCAAGTTTCCATAAGTACATGAACACCGGTAGTGAGCACAGCTTTCTGTCCTCTGGTTGGTGCGTGTTGGGCGGCCCTGGACAAGTCTCTCCCGAGAGAGCCAGTGTGTGAAAGGCTGGAGGTGCCCTCCTCACTCGCGGGGCCCAGGCTTTGCTACTCAGCTCTGAGCCCTTGCTCAGAGGGAGCACCTGGATCGCGTTGCTCAGGACGTTTGGTGTCATTGCGAGGTCACATCTGTGTGGTCAGCACACCTGAAGGATAAGAGAGGTTTCTGCTCTGACGGAGAAGCTGTGACTACAGGTCATTAGCACCAGCTAAGTGTGGTCCTGGGTCGACATGGATTTCACCTCCTCACACGGTGGAAACCACTTCCCCATAAGCAGCCCCAGTCAAGGAAGTGAGCGCTGAACTGTTCTTGCGAATGCCTTCAGCACCGTAGTTACGCAACACCCCGTCTCACATGCAGGCCAACAGGAGCCGCTCTGCTTACAAACTTCCCGGGCCGTCACCCCAGTTCCTATCTCCCTGTAGCTGAGGTTTAGCTGCTGAAAGAAGTGGGTACGGCTTGGATCCTGAGAGAGGCTGGCAGCAGTGATGCCCAAGACCTGTCTCAGCAGTCCACGCTCTCGGGCCCTGGCTCCTCTCCTTACGGACCTTACCCTCCGTTCCTGACCGTCGTCTCACAAGTCTGTCTTTTTTCTGTCCCTCAGTCTCTGGCTGGGCCAGTGCATATCACCGAAGTCCTAAAGGAAGTAGTACCCAAGGAAAAACAAAAACAACTTCAAAAGATTTTCAAAATGCTCTGGGCTATCAAGAAGGCTTCTCTTTCCGAAGGAATTGTAGCTTTCTATCCTGCACACCTCAATGGCCAGGTTGAATCTTTTCCTATTAGACAAGTGGCACACCACAATTGCTTCCTTCTGGTCAGCTGAGTAAAAAACTGACCTCAGGTCCAACTCATAGGTGATTTACAAAGTTGTCTCTTGATGAAAACAGTCTCAGCAGAGCTAGAGGAAGAAGCAGGTTGTTCTTTCACTGTGCTTCCTGCAGGGGGAGATAGAGACCCAATCTAGATTGAAGCAAGGGGGAAAAAAAAAAAAAAAGAGGAGAGGTTCGGAACAAGAAAGTCTAACCTCTCACCGTTCTCCACACCCTCAAATCCTCTCCTCCAAACCGTGCCAACCCCAACCTCCTTCCTCAGGGTTTGTCTTTGGGCAGATGGAGGCGACTCATTGCTCTCAGTCAAAACTGAGTGCTCCCTCAGAGTTGGCCTGGGCTGGTGGTGGCAAGCCCACGACGCTCGTGCCCCAGTGGGGCTATTTGTATCACTGACAGCGTTAAAAAGCTCACTATCACTGGCCTAGACCCTTAAGCACATGCTGCTCTTTTTTAGTGATTCCCAGCTGACCCCTGGCAAAACGGTGAGTGACTAGTATGAGACCACCAGACAGTGGCAGGTAAGAGTGGGTTCTTCTGACCTTTTCTGTGAAGAGGCAGGACATGAAAGGACAAGACTGAGGCACTGGAGGAGAGAGTTCCCTGTTAGGGCACCAGGAGGTGGGTGCAGGCCATTCTGAGAAGCCCCGACCTTTGAGGCAGGATTCAGGGAAAGCCTGAATCGGGCAGGCCTGGCCTCAGATCCATAGGGAGTCAGGCCTAGGAAAGAAAGGAAGAAGTGACAGGAGGAAGAGATGTCTTCCTGAGGAGACACTTTCAGTCATTCTGAAATGTCTGCGGTCCTGCGGCTGAGGAGATAATTTAGCCTTCCAAGACTACCAGGGCACAGACAAGCATAACACCAAGAATTCTCTCACCAATTCCTCAGTTTTTATAGCTCGGTCTCTCCTTACAGTTTCCAAATCAAAGAGGCTGATGGGTCTGCACCAAGTGCACTAAATCTGGTACCAGCTGCACCCCTGACCTCGGAACGGAATCCCTATGTGACCTGGAAGCAATAAGAAACCAGTCATATCTATGGGCAGGTTAAGGAGCAGGGAGCTGGGTAAGCTCTAAGAATGTCTCTTCAACTCTCCACTCACTCTCCTCTGCTATAAACTGGTAGCCAAGCAACCACATTCTGGGACTCTTAACATAAACGTGGACGTATTTGGCTCTGATGAATTCTGTAAGGCTCCCCCATAGCCTCTTACTGCTCGCTGGAACAATTCCTACAACACTGTCTCCAGCCCCAGTCCCTGCCAGTCACACAGCGGTTAACACATACTTGTTTGTGTTTAGCTTTCGTAAAGGAAATGGTTCCAAGACCATCAACCACGGAATATTTATAGTCTGTTGTTTACCACTTCTTTGTCATCTGTGTGAAACAATGAAAAAACATGCTTCAGTAAACCAGTCTTAAAACGTTGGTGATTCTGTCGTCTTTGATGAGTAAGGTGGGCGTAGGAAAATCTGAAGAGGAGAAGTCAGCAGAAAGGAGGTTACCACTACACTTGCAGTCACTTATTCCTGAAATGGAGATTTAACATTATTTTAGAAAACAACAATTATTTTTTAAAAATGTTATGCCCCCAGTAAATCTATTTCTATGCTAGTAAATTCATTCTTGATATATGTTCCTGATTTTTTAATTTATTTTTTCATACTTCCAGTTTTTGTAAGAATTATGCACCATCCTTTCAAACTTAATAAGGTCACTCATTGGTATTAATATCCCAATTTGATGAAAGAGGAAATGTTGGCTCACATAAAATACAACTTGCCCAGAATCATGCAGCTAATTAATAGTGTAACACAGGAGGAGCCTATGCTTGTGTAGGTTGAACCTCACAGAAATTGGAAGAATTATCAAAATATTCTATCATCATGCCAAACAGTCCATGAATTCCGGGGGTTTTAGTGGCTTTTTATTAGAAATCAGAGCCAAAGCCTCCCTGTTAAATTATTCCACACCTACTATACACATTACAATGAAAGTTTAAGTTAAAATTTTTTCATACAGTAAACATCATGTCCAGGGATATTTGAGATACATCATTCAATATGAAGTACTGAAAACTCCCATATTACAGAAAAATTTTGAGAATCTTATAGAGAGGAAATATATTTCAGTAATCTTAAAGTAATTTAATGTATCTCTGGTATGGCACACAGGCTAAAAATTTTAAAATGTAAATTAATGTCCATCTCTCATGAGGAAAGACTAAGTATTAAAGTCTTTTATATCAAGTCAAATACAGGACTTTGAAAACAGACAAACATCAGGATCAAGAATGGTTTATTATTGTGATACAATTTCTTATTAGCAAATTAATGTACATTTCCCACTCATGAAAACATTGGGTAGAAAGTGTCTGATCTACTTGAATGTATGTAGTAATAGCTTTGATAGCAGTCAAGAATTTTTCATACAAATATTGTAAACCACATGAGACTTTAACTTTTTTTTTTTTAGACAGGGTCTCCCTTTGTAGTGCAGGCTGGCCCTGAGCTCACTATGTAGCCCAGGCAAGCCTCAAACTCGCAATCTTCCTGCCTCTGCCTCCTGAGTGCTGGGATTACCCACGTGAACCACCACGCCCAGCACTGTGGCATGTGGTGCTGGTGGGCATGAGTCACCATGCCCAGCATTGTATATGGTTACTGGGGATGGAACTCAGGACCTTGTGCTTGCAAGGCAGGCGCCGGAACCACTGAGCTAAATCTCCAGCCCGAGACTTAAATTTTTAAAGAGCTTCAGAACCCTCTAGCATATGATCTAGCATTTCTCCTCTCCTGTGCATATATCCAGGAGAACGAAATCAGTATATCATGGAATCCAGTCCTTATTATAGCATTATATGCAAGATACAGAATCAACCAAGTGTTCACTGACCCATTAATGACTAAAATAATTTATAGAGAAGGCCAAGGTTTTAGCTCAGTGATCCTGGCGACTGCCTCACAAGCTCAAGGTCCTGAGTTTGATCCTTAGTGCACACGCACACACACACACACACACACGGAAATCCTATTCCGATACAAAAGAAAAAAGTCTTATAAATTGCAGTAATATGTCCCAGAAGTATAAATGAGCCCAGAGATTGCAGTGTAAAGTTAAATAAGGTAAATATAAAAGGTCTACCTTGTTTCATTCCTGGAAAATCTAGAGCTCATAGAGAATAGAATAGCAGATACAGAAGCTGGGCAATAGAGAACAGGAAGGACTGATTAACAAGTGAAAGCTAGGAGGCAGACAGGGGGATTAAGTTCTAGTCTTCTGTGCATCTGGAGGGTGATTATAATTAACAGCATAGTTTTGAATATTCAGAAACCTAGAAGAGAGTCACTGGGGGTGTAGCTCAGCAGCACAGCACCTGCCCAGCAAATGGGAGGCCCTGAGTTTGATTCCTGGTACAAACAAAACAAAACAAAACAAAATTTTAAAAAACCTCAATGAGAAAAATTTGAATGTTCTTTTAACAAAGAAATAATGAATACAAGAAATGGAAAAGAAATAATAAATATTTAAATTATGGTTAACTTACATATCCTAAGTTAATGAATGTATAATGCATTAATGTAGCAAAATATCACATTGTATCCCATAAGTTTTCGGGCAATTATCTGTCAATAATAAAAACCCTACAAGAAACAAATTAGACAGTGGTGAAATGGTACTAGCGAGAGGAAAACATAGGGGGTTGTTAACATGTCATCTATCACTGAACAAGAGATAAAAGTCACAAGTGTTAAAAACAAAATTTGTAAGGGCTGAAAATGAAGTTGAAAGTGTCATTAACTGCATGTGATAAAGGGCTAAGAATTTACATCCTCAAAAGAATACTTTTGCATTGTTAAGCCTGTGCCTTAAATTATTGAAAATGAGAGCAATGTTAGGGCCCTCTGGAGACCCAACTAGATTTTATCCCCACCTCTTACGCTCCCTGCAGATTACCAATTTAGAAGAGAACAGATAGAGACCAATTTGGTGGTGGACTCACATTAACCTTGATGTTTAGTCTACTTCCTTCCTGAAGAAACAGAAACTGATAATGGTTTGTTTTAAATGCTTTATTTCATTGTTTGATGGTTGCTTTATATTTTAAATAATTGAGCTCCGCTTCTTTAAATCCAGACATATTAAATAGTTATAATCTTAGAAACTGAGTAATTTGTCCACCTCAAACAATATTGCTTCTCAACAAATATTAATAGAGGGGGCCAGGGATTTAGTTCAGTGGCACTACACCTACCTTGGAAGCACAAGGGCCTAAGTTCAATCCTTGGTACCACAAAAGCAAACAAACAAATATTAATAGAGAAAATGTCACAATGTTCAGGCTGCTTTATCGATGTCTTTTCAGGGGAGATTTTTAAGTCACAATTGAATTAGGATATACATAAATAACGAAAATCTAGCAAACTCATGTATCCTGTGCTAAACATAACAAGCTTCATACTTTAAAGTATGTTTTGCATTACTGATGTAAAATTCTCGTAAGTCAAACTGAGAAACTCATATAAGGAATCTACTAATTTATCCTTCTGATTAAGTATTTAATTGTGTAATGGCTGAACAATGAGCAATAAAGTTTCATTTACTACTAAAGATATTGTGGACTTGACTGATTTTTTTTTTTTTTTTTTTTTTTAGACAGGGTCTCACTTTATAGTTCAGGCTGGCCCTGAGCTCGCTATGCAGCTCAGGTAAGCCTTGAACTTAGGAGTCCTCCTGTCTCTGGCTTCCCACGTGCTGGGATTACAAGCTTGAGCCACCAAGCCCGGCATTTGGGGTTACATGGTACTGATTGCTAGCGGGCATGAGTCACCATGCCCGGTATTGTTGTATGTGGTTACCAGGGATCGAACCAGGGACCTTGCACTTGCTAGGCAGGCTCTGGAACCACTGAGCTAAATCTCCAGCCTAGGACTTGACTGATTTTCAACTTTCAATCCATCTTATAAATGCATTGTGCATAAGATGCATTTCTTTTACAAATACTAATTGTTCTCAATGTCTAAAGCCACTTTTTCCTATGGATCACATAAAATTCTTTCCACAGCACATCTGTCAACTGGACAAGATAGTCCACCTGAAATGTACAAGTTATTTTCACTACACAAAGGACATCAAACTCATTTTGACTGGACTACTTTTCATTGTATAAAATACAACTTCAACAACACTATATGCAAATGTGTATATTTATATTTAATTGTTTATCTCAGAGGTGTGTGTAAGTGTGTATGTGTTTCCTAAATATTCTTTTCCAGTCAATACAACACCAGGATTTTCCTCAAAGTCACTATCCTTTCCCGCTGCTGATTAGAGCCTGTGAGGTCTGTACTACTACTCTTTTTGGAAGCTACTTAGAGAAATATTTTTAAAATATTTTCTCTATTATGTTAGCATACAATTTTCTACAATACCAACAACTTGTCCTTTAACATCTGAAAAGTGACGCAATGCTGTGTGGTGAAACTGATCTTCCTCATCAAAGAATGAACAACTTGAATGAAGTTTTTTGTTTTTTGTTTTTTTGAGACAGGGTCTCGCTTTGTAGTTCAGGCTGGCCCTGTGCTCACTATGTAGCCCAGGCAAGCCTGGAACTCAGCAATCCTCCTGTCTCTGCCTCCCGAGTGCTGGGATGACAGGCATGAGCCACCACGCCCAGCACAGTGGTATGTGGTATTGATTGCTGGTGGGCATGAGTCACCACGCCCAGCATTCTATGTGGTTACCGGGATCGAACTCAGGACCTTGCGCTTACAAGGCAGGCGCCGGAACCACTGAGCTAAATCTCCGGCCCTTGAGTGAAGATTTTTAATAAGCAAGTTTAGAATAAAACACAGGAAGAGTAAATTGCAGTCATGGGAGAGTTGTTGAAGCAGGATCAGGGCCAAATTTTCTTACTATTTGATAAAAACTGGGGGAAAGAACAAATACACTTTAAAACTGCTTCTCTCCACTGAAATATAATTATTTCTGTGTCTCCAGGAGTCCTGCAGTAGAAGATAACTCAAAATGTCCAACAGTCATGGATCTTCTCCTATATAATGATGGAGTAGTACGCTAGTGAGAATCATAAAAGGAAACTGAGTCTTAGAATTTATTCTCCTCACAAACTGAAATTAATTGAAAGGTCAACTTTGCAGACAAAGCTCACTGTTAATGTACCAATTCGTTGTGGGAAATATATGAGGTGTGATAAAAAATGATGAATGTTTAAGTTTTAAAAATTTGTTACAGTGAAAGAATCATAAATTCCCCTCAAACTACCATTGTTTCACAGAGATTTATCCACTGTTCTAGCCACTTTCTGAGGCAGTTCTGGAAGTCTTTTCATGAGCATCTTTTGATGCACTCTCGTGGCTGTCTTTTATACCATTTTATTGGTATAAAATGTTTACATTGGATAGTTATTTTGACTCTGGGGAAGAGCCAGAAGTGGCACAGTGCCAGGTGTGGTCAATAAGGAGGATCGGGGGGCCGGAGGGTTAGCTCAGTGGTTCCAGCGCCTGCCTCACAAGGGCAAGGACCTGAGTTCGATCCCCGGTAACCACATATAATGCTGGGCATGGAGACACGCCCACCAACAATCAACACTGCATATCACAATGCCGGATGTGGTGGCTCACACCTGTAATCCCAACACTTGGGAGGCAGAGACAGGAGGATTGCTGAGTTCGCGGCGGCTTGCCTGGGGACCATAGTGAGCTCAGGGCCAGCCTGAACTACAAAGCGAGACCCTGTCTCCAAAAAGCAAAAAATAATAATAATAATAAGGAGGATGGGGACTCATCGTAAAGTTTTTTAGAGCCTACCATTCTGCTGGCTGACATTGGACGGCACTATGCTCACAATATTTTTCTTTTATTACATCTTACAAAGACATATATACATTCACACCCGCACACGCTCATGCACACAAACACACACACTTCCAGAACTACTTCAGGAAGTTGCAAGAACAGTGGAATAAGTGTGTTTTAAGTATCAGTATTTTGAAGAAGACTAATGGCCATATGTCTTTTATTGAAATAACTTTTAAGTTTATACATTCACCATATATTTTCACTACATATACAAGTTCAGGCAAAGTTCTCATTCTGCCCAAATTCAGTTTGCCCTGCTATAAATTTACCAGTTAATCATTCTACATTTTTATTGGAATCTAGGAATGTATACATGTTTAGATGATTCTTAGTCTAAGTGATAGGACAGGATTCCAATGATGAGTTCTAATATCTATTTCCCAATTTATATGACTTAGTTAAATCAGAGGTCATTTCCATGCCCCTCCTCAACAACAACAAAAATATATACTAAAAAGAATGAAGATACATAGTCACATAACTACACAGCAGATGGCCAGCTCTGGTGAGTTTTATCGGTTCCTACTGATGTTTTATCAATTGCCCCAGATATCTAAGCAGATAGATTCAATTCACTGAGCCAACAAGATTCCCCTCCCTGAAGCAAGAAGGTCTTGTCCAAGGTGCTGAAGATCAAACAGTCAGATCTCAAACGTTCCTCAAAGATACAAGTTGAGAAAAAAGTGTTCACCATGTGTGACAAAAATAAGGACAATAATGAGGGCGCTGTGCAAGTAGTAGTCAGATTAATAATTGTTATTATTTTCATATGAGATTTGGAGTTAAGCAATTACTTTGTTTCCGTCATGATGTGCATTCATCTTTCCCATCAGAATCTTTTGCTCAGATTTAGGTAGCAGCTCACTTGGCAAATAAAGCAAAATGAACCAAGTGGTTTATGCTGCCAAAGATGAAACCTGTAACTGCAAAGATTAGTGACTGGCCTGGGGCTTTGTTGGGCACATAAAGGAGGTGATGATAATGATTCCATTGAAGTTAAAATTGGAAGCCACTGTGAAATTATTAAAACTATGATGTGAATATCAATAATAATTTACAGAAGAAAACAACTCTCATGTGAACATGGAAGAATTTTTATTTGGTGAAGGGTGTTTAAGCCAATTTTTTGAGGCCAGTATTCAAATTTAAGATATGAATTTTCATGTTGTGCCTGTATAGAAGTTTTATCTAAATAATGTCAATAAAAATATCATGGACATTCTAAAATTGTTATACAGATTCAGTGGAATCCAAATCAAAATCCTGAAGGAATATCTCACAGAATTAGAAAAACAATCCTAAAATTCATTTTGAACCAGAAGAGATCTAGACTAGCAAGGCAATTCTGGGCAACAAGAACCAGGCAGGAGACATCACAATCCTTGACTTTAAAATTATACTACAAAGCTACTGTGATTAAAATAACAACATAAGACGCAAAAGAAGAGACCTGAGGATCAGACTAGAACCAGGTAGAAGATGCAGAAACAACTGCAGTCATACTCAGCTACCTTATATCTTTGACAAAGGAGCCAAACACCTTCACTGGAAGAAAGATAGCCTCTTTAACAAATGGTGCTGGAAAAGTTGGCTTTGCAGGCCGGAGGGTTAGCTCCGTGGTTCCGGCACCTGCCTCGCAAGCGCAAGGTCCTGAGTTCGATCCCCGGTAACCACGTACAATGCTGGGCATGGAGACTCATGCCCACCGGCAATCAATACCACATACCACAGTGCCGGGCGTGGTGGCTCACACCTGTAATCCCAGCACTTGGGAGGCAGAGACAGGAGGATTGCTGAGTTCCAGGCTTGCCTGGGCTACATAGTGAGCTCAGAGCTAGCCTGAACTACAAAGCGAGACCCTGTCTAAAAAAAAAAAAAAAAAAGTTGGCTTTGCATATGCCAAAGATTGAAACTAGACCCATCTCTTTCACCACACACTAACCTAAATTCAAAATGGGTCGAAGATCTAAATAGTAAAATGGGAACACTAAATCTGCTGGAAGAGAAAATAGGTAGAGTGCTTGAGGACATACAAGTAAGCACAGATTTCATAAACAAAACCCAGACCACACGAAAATTACTACAAAGAGTTAACAACTGGGACTTCTTCTCATTAGAAAGTTTTCACACAGCAATAGAAACTACCAGCAGTGTGAAGAGACAGTTCACAGTATGGGAAAAAATTTTTACCAGCTGTTCATCAGATAAAGGACTATTATCTAGTATATATAATGAACTCAAAAAATTAGACTCTTAAAAAATTTTAAAAACCCAATCCAAAAATGGGTATCTGAAATTAAAAGACACTTTTCAGATGAACAGTTAGAAGCAACAAATAAGTATATGAAAAAATGTTCAACATCACTGACCATTCATGAAATGCAAATTAAAACAATGCCGAGATTTCATCTCATTCCAGAAAGAGTGACTATTGTCAAGAAATCAACTAATGGGCCAGAAATTTAGCTCAGTGGTTCGAGCACCTGCCTAGCAAGTGCAAGGTCCCTGGTTCAATCCCCAGTAACCACATACAACAATACCAGGCATGGTGGCTCATGCCCACCGGCAATCAGTACCACATACCACAAATGCTGGGCTTGGTGGCTCAAGCCTGTAATCCCAGCACTCGGGAGGCAGAGGCAGGAGGATTGCTGAGTTCAAGGCTTGCCTGGGCTACATAGTGAGCTCAGGGCCAGCCTGAACTATAAAGCAAGATCCTGTCTCACAAAAAGAAAAAATCAACTAATAATAAATGCTGGGAGGACTCTGGAGAAAAAGGAACCCTTCTCCACTGTTAGTGGGAATGTAGACTATTGCAACCACTGTGGAAATCAGTGTAGAAATTTCTCAAAAAACTAAAACTAGAAGTTGCATATGACCCAACTATTCCTTTTCTTGATATCTTCGCAAAAGAATTAAAAGCATCATATCACAAAGATACATATGCATTCATGTTTACAGCAGCAGTTTAGAGAGCACTCAAGAATGGAGTCTGGTGCATTTTCACTAGATAACTTTTTTTTTTTTTGAGACAGGGTCTCGCTTTGTATTCAGGCTGGCTCTCAGCTCACTATGTAGCCTCACTAGATAACTTTTTTTTTTTGCTTTTGAGACAGGGTCTCGCTTTGTAGTTCAGGCTGGCCCTGAGCTCACTATGTAGCCCAGGCAAGCCGCCACGAACTCAGCAATCCTCCTGCCTCTGCCTCCCGAGTGCTGGGATGACAGGCGTGAGCCACCACGCCCGGCACTGTGGTATGTGGTACTGATTGCTGGTGGGCGTGAGCCACCACGCCCAGCATTCTATGTGGTTACTGGGATCGAACTCAGGACCTTGCGCTTGTGAAGCAGACCCTGGAACCACTGAGCTACATCTCTGGCCCCTCACTAGATAACTTTTGTGCATAGCTAATCTATAAGTGATAAGTCAGGCAGGAACGAAGAGAAAGTTTGAGAATTGAGTTGCGCATGGAGCCTATTTGCACATTTAGGGGTGTCACTAAATAAGAATGGTTTTGAAGCTTCAATGTGCATCAGAATTACTTGGGGGCTGGTAAACCTGGTAAAGCCTGGTAAACAAGATTTGAGGGGAGTCTTGGGCTTGATTTGTCACATGTATGTAATTGTAACTCACCCTGCTCTCTGAACACTACCTGTTGAAAAACATGAGTATCGGGATGCTTGTTGAACTGCGGCCCCTTGCATTTTGGTGCTAAATTCCTTTGCCATCCGCTAAGGCTGCAGCATGAAGGAGTTTGATCCTGAATATTGGAGCATTGCAGCTACTTCTTGCATCCATCAGTAAGGACATTTAAGAAAGGGTTTAAGTTACCTGGAAATGGGCTTGTGTGAAATCAGTAAAAGAGAAACAATTCAGCTCACTCAGAAAGGCCCTTCCCATCTGTTGACCAAGAAGCCAGTAATCTGGAGTCAGGCAGGAATGGAACTACGGAAATCTCCACTCGAACATAAATTTACTGAGTGGAGATGGGGAGGTGACTCAGGAGGGACTGCAGCCCAACTGCAGTCCTGATTTTCCTTCCTTACCTTTTCCTGTGAAATAGTGTTTTTTTCTTTTTCTTTTCTTTTTTTTTTTTTTTTGCTCCTTTCAGTGGAGAGTTAATGCCTAAGACCTCAGGACTGGCGATTGAACTAAGGGCCTCATCCTTGCCACACAAGCACTCTAACACTGAGCTGCGTCCTCAACCTTTAAAAAACTTGCAATAGGGTCTTTCGAAGCTGCCCTGAGTAGGCTTGAATTTGCAATCTTCCTGATTCAGCCTCATAAGTCGTGGAGACTGTGAGACCCAAGTTGACATAAAAACAGCCATTTTGTTAAAAAAAAAGCAAAACACCCTCCACTTTGTATCCTGTAATCTCCCTGTGAACATGGTACTTGTCTCCTTGAGAACTGTCCACCCAACTGATGTGCTCAGCCACAGACTGCGTGTTTCTAATGTACATTATTCCATAGTAACCATTGATCTAATTGTTGCCACTGGCTTCTATAATGACTCGCTCCTGCACTTTAAAATAGAATGATCTAATTGCTCCTGCACAGAAACCTCTTGGTAATACGTGGGGGGTAGATTTTGCCCTTAAATTCTGCTCTTCAGTCTACCCAGTGCTTTCTTCCACATGGAGGGATGGCCCCCAGCAGGGTAACAAAGATCTTGGTTGGACTTCAAGATCATGCAATGTCCTGAGAGATTACCGTGTGGTGGGACTTGGTCCAAAAAAGCTTAGAGGCTCACATCCCCAAACCTGGCTGACAATCAGCTCTTCGTGAAGGTGCAAAAGGATGTGGCTTTGAGAGACAGTCAGATATTTGTCACCTTCCACTCGAGGGCCTGCAGCTTCACAGGGTCCCAGACGGAGGCCTGCGCTACAATGTGCACTTTCCTGACCTCAGTCAAAACACAAAACCAGCTCTCCGCTCTCAGCTCTCTCCTCCACAGCATGATCACAAGTGAATGCACAGAAGTCAACTGTCCTTAGAAGGAGCGACACTGCCAAAGAAACCACAGGACTGGCCCCAAACAACTGTTGATTGCTCAACATGGAAGAAACCCCAGGCTCCCAGCCCCCCAAGCACAGGAAGTAGGCGCTCCTCCCCACCCCCAAACAGCTCCTGCCCTGACATCCCAGCCATCTCCGTGGAGGGCACTTCCCCAGGGAGAGCACTGGCCCTCCGGGGAGGCTGATCTCAGGCAGTTCTCAGCACTGAACCGCCCGGGAGCTGCTGACAACGCACGGTTCCCTCCTCCCTTTGTTCCAACAGTGGTCTCCATTTTATTTAGTGTTTTCTCCCCAAAGCATTGGAGACCGTGAAACTTTTCATTTGCCTGTGGGCTTCCGGGCCTTGAGACAATGCTTGCAAAGCCCTCGGCCTTGAGTAAGTTGCAAACATGTTAGGGATTGTGACTGAGAAAGCTTGACTTAAAAATACTCACTACAGAGTGCTCTGCTCCAGCGGAATCCACTCAACTGGTGAGTTTTCTGAGCGCAGGTATATCACGTGTTGAGTTATGAATGTTCATAGTTTCATAGTGGTCTAGAACTCTCTACTGTGAAGTGGGGTAACTGTCTCCTCCAATCGCAAATCCCTGTATATCACACTTGCCTTTTTTCACTGTTGTATCTCTTAACCTGAAACTGATTGGCTGGAAAGCAAAGCCAGAATCAAGGCCACTTTATTTTTTACAGAAGCATCTTTATTATTTCAGCAGGCATAGAATATAAACATCCTCTGTGTATTTGTCAGTTTGGCTCCTTTGGTGCCATGTCCTCACAGAATTGGCTGCTGACAGACACTCAACTGTCACCCAAAGCAGGGTGAGAAGAAGGAGAGGAAATGGATGATGAAGAAAGATTTTAAGAGCTGTCATACAAATGGTCAAAAACACAGTATAAAATATAAATAAAAGTAAATAACTTAAGATATAAGTTAAAGGTTCCCATGGGAGAGGTAGCTGTGGATGTTTCCAAGGCTCAGATCCTTGATCCCCATGGGATCCACAGAGGTCAGTTGGTCGCCAGCTGCTTCCAGGCCCCTCAGGCTTCCAGCTCCAGATCACTGACGTACTCCTGGACCCAGGCGTCATTGGGGTTAGCGCACCTCTCCCGGCCTCTCTTGGTCAGGAAGCTGTGGAGAGAGGCAAAGGATCAAACACGGAGGACGCCCCCAGGGGACTCCGGGACCCGTGGGGCCCCTGCCTGAGGAACTGAGGGATGCCCTCCCTGCCTTGTGCCGGTCTAGACGGTCACCCTCACTGACTTGAGGGGCCCTCAGAACACCCTGACCCCCTCCCTCTAGGCTGGAGCAGCCCCCTCATTCTGTTCTCTCACGGCCACCAAGTCACGTCACACCTCAGGCAGCGAGGGCCTAGTGTCTGCCAGGATGGGACCTTTGCAGGATGGCTCCTCTGGCCTGTCTGTGCCCTACAGAGCTGTCCCTGGGAGCGGGGAACAGGCCTGGCACTTACACAACACCTGGCTGGGTGCACTGGCTGCTGGTCTCATAATAGTCAGCTATGAACTGGCGAGGAATCTTCTTGGTCACGTAGGTGAAGCAGCAGGCCGTGGGCGTGTCGGCTCCAACTGTAGAGGAAGGGGCAGAGTGAGGAGAGTCACCGTTTAGGAGGAAGGGCAGCCAGAGCTGCTCCTGCCAGGGTGAGGAAGGCGGCCTCGCTCCCAGTGTA
>PVIC010032498.1:0-20662 GCA_004025085.1 Thryonomys swinderianus | reverse complement strand
AAAAGTTGGAATTCATACCATCTTGCTATAAAATGTCTTTCAGAATATGGTTGGGACGGTAATCAATGCTCAATCTGTGAATTATTTTCAAGAGTAGGAAAAGAATGATTCTCCATGTCCCCAGTGCCTGAGAACTCGGTTTGAATATTGAAATCCTGCATTCTATGTATGTCTTAATGGTGGAGAAAGAGACGTAATATTCTGAAGGATTGAATCTGAATGCAGAAAAGCACAATGGCTCCTTCGGAAATCTCTCAAATATTAGTGCTAACCCACGGGTGGATATCTCCTTTTGACCACAAGCTCCATTCAAGTGAAAGGCAGCTGGAGTGATCATTGTAGATTACTCCCTCAAAGACAAACACCTGAAACTCAGACCTGCTTCTTGTGAAGTCTGTTTGAGGGTCGGAGTGGAAATGAGCACTTCCCTACTGTTAGCCATTTACCTCCAGGACGGAAGAATTTGTTCCTTAAGACTTCCTTTATCTGCCGTAGAGAAAGTCCAATTATGACGTCACAATGCATTTGTACAAATGAGGCCGGGTGCCCTGCCATGTGTGTTTGGATGATTAGAGCCTGAAGGCAGAGGTGGGAAATGCCTGTTAACCACATCAAATTATTGGATCACAGCTAATTTGCCGGGTTCCTCTATTTTCTACCACCATCCATGCAAGCGAAAGGGAGAATCTGGGATATTAAGGACATAAACACGCCAAGCTAATGTGGGCATTCACACCGTGTTGCTATATACTGATCTTCAGAATTTGTGTAGGTCTGTATTCCCAGCTCCTTCTGTGCTTTATGTGCAAGTCTAGAGACAGATTTGATTCTTCACGATCCATGTGCCTGAGGAGAATTCTGGCTTCTCATTGGAATTCCGCAATCTTTGTCCATTCAAATATTGGAGAAATTCACGTAGTGTTTGGCAGGTTAAAATCTGAATAGTAAGTAGCACACTGCCTCCTTCGGATATCATTCAACTAGCAGTTGTATTCCACGGGTGGATATCTCCTTGTGACCAAATCTGCATTCAACACAAGTGCACGTGGAGTGATATTCGTTGATTACTCCCTCAAAGAGAAACACCTGCTCCTTAGACAGGCTTCTTGTGAAGTCATTTTGAGGAAGAGAGAGGAAATTTGCAATTCCCGGTTGCAAGCTCTTTACCGCAAGGACACAAGTGTTTGTTCCTTTATACTACCTTTGACTGTGGTAAGGAACTCCTACTGCGACGTCATAAATCCAATGTAGAAAAGAGTCCTGGAACACTGCTATGTGTGTTTGGACAGTTAGAGCCTGAAGACAGAGGTGGAAAATGGCTGTTTTGCACATTAAAGTCTTGGATCACACATCAATGTCTGAGGCCTCTCATTTATAGCCACATTCAAGCAAGTGAAAGTGAGTACATGGGATATCAGAGGTTTGATCTTCCAAAGCAAAAGTTGGAATACACAGCGTGTTGTTATAAAAGGTCTTTCAGAATCTGAGTGGGACGGTACTCCCTCCTCATTCTGTGAAGTACTTTCAAGAGTAGGAACTGATGGATTCTCCACGTTCCCTGGGCCTGAGCATAACTCTGATTATTGAAATAACGCACTCTTTGTATGGGCAAATTTTGGAGAAACAGACATAATGTTCTGCAGGATAGACTCTGAGTTGAAATCAGCATACTGCTTCTTTCAGAAATCTCTCAACTAGGAGTGCTATTCCACGGGTGGAAGTGTCCTTGTGACCACAAGCTCCATTCAAGCGAAGGGCACCTAGAGTGACATTCGTAGATTCCTCCCTGAAATAGAACCTCCTACAACATTGACCTGCTTCTTGTGAAGTCAGTTTGAGGATCAGAGGGATAATTAGCACCTCCCAGCTCCTAGCCATTTACCTCAAGGACGCAAGAGTTTTTTCTTTTAGACTACCTTCGTCTGTGGTAGGGAAAGTCCTATTATGACGTCATAATACCACTGTAGAAATAAGTCCTGGTACACGGCTATGTCTGCTTGGACGCTTAGAGCCTGAAAACAGAGGTGGAAAATGCCTGTTTTCCACAGCAAAGCCTTGGATCACACCTAAGTCCCACATGCCTCTCTTTTCTAGCAACATCCAAGCAAGTACAATGAGTCGCTCGGATATCAGGGGCGCCATCTCCCCAGCAAAAGTTGGAATTCATACCATCTTGCTATAAAATGTCTTTTAGAAACTGACTGGGACAGTAATCAATGCTCAATCTGTGAATTATTTTCAAGAGTAGGAAAAGATTGATTCTCCATGTCCCCTGTGCCTGAGAACTCGGTTTGATTATTGAAATCCTGCACTCTTTGTATGTCTTAATGGTGGAGAAAGAGACGTAATATTCTGAAGGTTAGAATTTGAATCGAGAAAAGCATAATGGCTCTTTCGGAATTCTCTCAAATATTAGTGCTAACACACGGGTGGATATCTCCTTTTGACCACAAGCTCCATTCAAGGGAAAGGCAGCTGGAGTGATCTTTGTAGATTACTCTCTCAAAGAGAAACACCTGGAACTCAGACCTGCATCTTGTGAAGTCTGTTTGAGGGTCGAAGTGGAAATGAGCACCTCCCTGCTGTTAGCCATTTACCTCCAGGACGGAAGAATTTGTTCCTTAAGACTTCCTTTATCTGCCGTAGAGAAAGTCCAATTATGACGTCACAATGCATTTGTACAAATGAGGCCGGGTGCCCTGCCATGTGTGTTAGGATGATTAGAGCCTGAAGGCAGAGGTGGGAAATGCCTGTTAACCACATCAAAGTATTAGATCACAGCTAATTTGCTGGGTGCCTCTATTTTCTAGCACCATCAAAGCAAGCGAAAGGGAGAATCTGGGATATTAAGGACTTAATCTCCCCAGGGGAAAGTGGGCATTCACCCCGTTTTGCTCTAAACTGATTTTCAGAATTTGTGTAGGACTGTAGTCCCGGCCTCTTCTGGGCTTATTTGCAAGTCTAGAGACAGATTTGATTCTTCACGTTCCCTGTGCCTGAGCAGAATTCTGGCTTCTCATTGGAATCCCACACTCTTTGTCCATTCAAATTTTTGAAAAACTGACGTAATGTTCGGCAGGTTAAAACCTGCATTAAAAGTAGCACACTGCCTCCTTCGGATATCATTCAAGTAGCAGTTGTATTCCACGGGTGGATATCTCCTTGTGACCAAATCTGCATTCAACACAAGGGCACCTGGAGTGATATTCGTTGATTATTCCCTCAAATAGAAACACCTGCAACTTAGAACTGCTTCTCCTGAATTCAGTTTGAGGATCAGAGTAGAAACTAGCAACTCCAGGATCCCAGCCAGTTACCGCAAGGACACAAGTGTTTGTTCCTTTGGACTACCGTTATCTGTGTTATTGAACGTCGTATTATGACGTCATAGTCCCGCTGTAGAAACCACTACTGGCACACAGCTGTGTGTGTTTGGACGCTTAGAGCCTGAAGACAGAGGTGGAAAATATCTGTTTTCCACATCTAAAGCTTGGATCACAGCTAATGGCCACATACCTCCCTTTTCTAACAACATAGAAGCAAGTGAAAGTGAGTAGATGGGATATCAGGGGCTTCATCTCCTCAAGCAAATGTTGGAATTCACACAGTGTTGCTATAGAATGTCTTTCTGAATCTGATTGGGACGGTACTCAATGCTCAATCTTTGAATTATTTTCAAGAATACGGACAGATTCTCCACATCCCCTGTGCCGGAGGAGTACTCTGATTATAAAAATCCTGCACTCTTGTATGGGCTAATGTTGGAGAAAGAGACGTCATATTCTGAAGGTTAGAATCTGAATCGAGAAAAGCACAATGCCTCCTTCAGAAATCTCTCGAGTAGGAGTGCTATCCCACGGGTGGATATCTCTTTTGACGACAAGCTCCATTCAAGCGAAAGGCAGCGGGAGTGATATTTGTAGATTACTACCTCCAAGAGATACACCTGGAAATCTTACTATTCCTTGTGAAGTTAGTTTGAGGGTCGGAGTGGAACTTAGTAGCTCCCTGCTCTTAGACATTTACGTCAGGACTCAAGAATTTGTTCCTTGAGTCTTACTTTTTCTGCGGTAGAGAAATTCCAATTATGACGTCACAATCCCCTCATAGAAACGAGTTCTGGTGCACAGCTGTGTGTGTTTTTATTGTTTGAGGCTGAAGACAGAGGGGAAAAATGCCTGTTAACCACATCAAAGTATTGGATCACAGCTAATTCGCCTTGTGGCTCTCTTTTCTAGCACCATCCCTGCAAGCCAAAGGGAGAATCTGGGATATTAAGGACTTAATATGCCCAAGCCAAAGTTTGCATTCACACCTTGTTGCTATTAACTGATTTTCACAATTTGAGTAGGTCTGTACACCCTACTCTTTCTGTGCATCATTTTCAAGGGTAGGAACAGATTGATTCTCCACGTTCCCTGTGCCTGGGCAAAACTCTGGCTTCTCATTGGAATCCCACACTCTTTGTCCATTCAAATTTTGGAGAAACTGACGTAATTTCTGCAGGTTAACATCTGCATCGAAAGAATCGCACTGCCTCCTTCGGAAATCATTCAACTCGGAGTTGTATTCCACGGGTGGATATCTCCTTGTGACCAAAAGCTGCATTCACCACAAGGGCACGTGGAGTGATATTCGTTGATTACTCCCTCAAAGAGAAACACCTGCTACTTAGACCTGCTTTTTGTGAAGTCAGTTTGAGGAAGAGAGACGAAATTTGCATCTAATGGCTACTCTAGCTGTTTACCACACGGACACAAGTGTTTGTTCCTTTATACTACCTTTGACTGTGGTAAGGAACTCCTATTACGACGTCATACTTCCGCTGCAGAAAAGAGTCCTGGCACACTGCTATATGTGTTTGGACAGTTAGAGCCTGAAGACAGAGGTGGAAAATGGCTGTTTTCCACATTAAAGGCTTGGACCACACCTAAATGTCCGAGGCCTCTCATTTATAGCCACATCCAAGCAAGTGAAAGTGAGTAGATGGGCTATCAGAGCCTTCATCTTCCCAAGCAAAAGTTGGAATTCACACCGTGTTTCTATAAAAGGTCTTTCAGAATCTGAGTGGGACGGTACTCCCTCCTCAATCTGTGAAGTACTTTGAAGAGTAGGAACTGATGGATTCTCCACGGTCCCTGGGCCTGAGGAGAACTCTGACTGATTATTGAAATCCCGCACTCTTTCTATGGGCAAATTTTGTAGAAACAGACCTAATGTTCTGCTGGATAGAATCTGAGTTGAAGGCAGCATACTGGCTCTTTCGGAAATCTCTCAACTAGGAGTGCTATTCCACGGGTGGAAGTGTCCTTGTGAACACAAGCTCCATTCAAGCCATGGGCACCTGGAGTGATATTCGTAAATTCCTCCCTCAAATAGAAACTCCTGCAATTTGACCTGCTTCTTGTGAAGTCAGTATGAGGATCAGAGGGGTAATTAGCACCTCCCAGTATCCTAGCCATGTACCTCAAGGGCGCAAGAGTTTGTTCTTTTAGACTACCTTTGTCTGTGGTAGTGAACGTCCTATTATGACGTCATGATCCCCCTGTAGATATGAGTCCGGCCACAGGGCTATGTCTGTTTGGACGCTTACAGCCTGAAAAGAGGTCGAAAATGCCTGTTTTCCACAGCAAAGCCTTGGATCACACCTAAGTGCCACATGTCTCTCTTTTCTATCAACATCCAAGCAAGTGCAAGTGAGTCGCTGGGATATCAGGGGCGTCATTTCTCCAGCAAAAGTTGGAATTCATACCATCTTGCTATAAAATGTCTTTCAGAATCTGGTTGGGACGGTAATCAATGCTCAATCTATGAATTATTTTCAAGAGTAGGAAAAGATTGATTCTCCATGTCCCCGGTGCCAGAGAACTCAGTTTGATTATTGAAATCCTGCAGTCTTTGTATGTCTTAATGGGGGAGAAAGAGACGTAATATTCTGAATGTTAGGATCTGAATCGAGAAAAGCATAATGGCTCCTTCGGAAATCTCTCAAATATTAGTGCTAACCCACGGTGGATATCTCCTTTTGACCACAAATTCCATTCAAGCGAAAGGTAGCTGGAGTGATATTTGTAGATTACTCCCTCAAAGAGAAACACCTGGAACTCAAACCTGCTTCTTGTGAAGTCTGTTTGAGGGCCGAGTGGAAATGAGCACCTTCCTGCTGTTAGCCATTTACCTCCAGGACGGAAGAATTTGTTCCTTGAGACTTCCTTTATCTGCCGTAGAGAAAGTCGAATAATGACGTCACAATACGTTGGTACAAACGAGGCCGGGTGCACTGCCATGTGTGTTTGGATGATTAGAGCCTGAAGGCAGAGGTGGGAAATGCCTGTTAACTACATCAAAGTATTGGATCACAGCTAATATGCCGGGTGCCGCTATTTTCTAGCACCATGCAAGCAAGCGAAAGGGAGAATCTGGGATATTAAGGACTTAATCTCCCCATGCTAACGTGGGCATTCACAACATGTTGCTCTAAACTGAGTTTCAGAATTTGTGTAGGTCTGTATTCCCGGCTCTTTCTGTGCCTTATTTGCAAGTCTAGAGACAGATTTGATTCTTCACGTTCCCTGTGCCTGAGCAGAATTCTGGCTTCTCATTGGAATCCCGCACTCTTTGTCCATGCAAATTTTGGAGAAACTGACGCAATGTTCGGCAGGTTAAAATCTGAATTGAAAGTAGCACACTGCCTCCTTCAGATATCATTCAAGTAGCAGTTGTATTCCACGGGTGGATATCTCCTTGTGACCAAATCTGCATTCGACACAAGGGCACCTGGAGTGATATTCGTTGATTACTCCCTCAAATAGAAACACCTGCCACTTAGAACTACTTCTCCTGAATTCAGTTTGAGGATCAGAGTAGAAACTAACAACTCCCAGCTCCCAGCCAGTTACCACAAGTACACAAGTGTTTGTTCCTTTAGATTACCATTGTCTGTGTTAGTGAACGTGTTATTATGACGTCATAGTCCCGCTGTAGAAACCACTCCTGGCACACAGCTATGTGTGTTTGGACGCTTAGAGCCTGAAGACAGAGGTGGAAAATATCTGTTTTCCACATCTAAAGTTTGGATCACACCTAATGGCCACATACGTCCCTTTTCTAGCAACATACAAGCAAGTGAAAGTGAGTAGCTGGGATACCATGGGCTTCATCTCCTCAAGCAAATGTTGGAATTCACACCGTGTTGCTATAAAATGTCTTTCTGAGTCTGATTGGGACGGTACCCAATGCTCAATCTTTGAATTATTTTGAAGAGTACGAACAGATTCTCCATATCGCCTGTGCCGGAGGAGAACTCTGATTATTAAAATCCTGCACTCTTTGTATGGGCTAATGTTGGAGAAAGAGACGTCATATTCTGAAGGTTAGAATCTGAATCGAGAAAAGCAAAAGGCGCCTTCAGAAATCTCCTGAATGGGAGTGCTATCCCACGGGTGGATATCTCCTTTTGACCACAAGCTCCATTCAAGCGAAAGGCAGCGGGAGTGATATTTGTAGATTACTACCTCCAACAGATACACTTGGAAATCTTACTATTCCTTGTGAAGTCAGTTTGAGGGTCGGAGTGGAAATTAGTACCTCCCTGCTCTTAGACATTTAGCTCAGGACTCAAGAATTTGTTCCTTGAGACTTCCTTTTTCTGTGGTAGAGAAATTCCAATTATGACGTCACAATCCCCTCGTAGAAACGAGTTCTGGTGCACTGCTGTGTGTGTTTTGATTGTTTGAGGCTGAAGACAGAGGGGAAAAATGCCTGTTAACCACATCAAAGTATTGGATCACAGCTAATTCGCCTTGTGGCTCTCTTTTCTAGCGCCATCCCTGCAAGCCAAAGGGAGAATCGGGGATATTAAGGACTTAATCTTCCCAAGCTAAAGTTGGCTTTCACACCTTGTTGCTATTAACTGATTTTCACAATTTGAGTAGGTCTGTACACCCGACTCATACTGTGCATCATTTGCAAGGGTAGGAACAGATTGAATCTCCACGTTCCCTGTGCCTGAGCAGAACTCTGGCTTCTCAATGGAATCCCACACTCTTTGTCCATTCAAATTTTGGAGAAACTGACGTAATTTCTGCAGGTAAACATCTGCATCGAAAGAAGCGCACTGCCTCCTTCGGAAATCATTCAACTCAGAGTTGTATTCCACGGGTGGATATCTCCTTGTGACCAAAAGCTGCATTCAACACAAGGGCATGTGGAGTGATATTCGTTGATTGCTCCCTCAAAGAGAAACACCTGCTACTTAGACCTGCTTCTTGGGAAGTCAGTTTGAGGAAGAGAGAGGAAATTTGCAACTCCCGGCTGCAAGCTGTTTACCGTACGGACACAAGTGTTTGTTCCTTTATACTACCTTTGACTGTGGTAAGGAACTCCTATTACGACGTCATACTTCCGCTGCAGAAAAGAGTCCTGGCACACTGCTATGTGTGTTTGGATAGTTAGAGCCTGAAGACAGAGGTGGAAAATGGCTGTTTTCCACATTAAAGGCTTGGACCACACCTAAATGTCTGAGGCCTCTCATTTATAGCCACATCCAAGCAAGTGAAAATGAGTACATGGGCTATCAGAGCCTTCATCTTCCCAAGCAAATGTTGGAATTCACACCGTGTTTCTATAAAAGGTCTTTCAGAATCTGAGTGGGACGGTACTACCTCCTCAATCTGTGAAGTACTTTCAAGAGTAGGAACTGATGGATACTCCACGGTCCCTGGGCCTGAGGAGAACTCTGACTGATTATTGAAATCCCACACTCTTTCTATGGGCAAATTTTGTAGAAACAGACCTAATGTTCTGCAGGATAGAATCTGAGTTGAAAGCAGCATACTGCCTCTTTCGGAAATCTCTCAACTAGGAGTGCTATTCCACGGGAGGAAGTGTCCTTGTGACTACAAGCTCCATTCAAGCCAAGGGCACCTGGAGTGATATTCGTAGATTCCTCCCTCAAATAGAAACTCCTGCAATTTGACCTGCTTCTTGTGAAGTCAGTTTGAGGATCAGAGGGGTAATTAGCACCTCCCAGCTCCTAGCCATGTACCTCAAGGGCGCAAGAGTTTGTTCCTTTAGACTACCTTTGTCTGTGCTAGTGAACGTCCTATTATGACGACATAGTCCCGCTGTAGAAACCACTCCTGGCACACAGCTATGTGTGTTAGGACGCTTAAAGCCTGAAGACAGACGTGGAAAATATCTGTATTCCACATCTAAAGCTTGGATCACACCTAATGGCCACATACCTCCCTTTTCTACCAACATACAATCAAGTGAAAGTGAGTAGCTCTGATACCCGGGGCTTCATCTTCTCAAGCAAATGTTGGAATTCACACCGTGTGGCTATAAAATGTCTTTCTGAATCTGATTGGAACGGTACTCAACGCTCAATCTTTGAATTATTTTCAAGAGTACGAACAGATTCGCCATATCCCCTGTGCCGGAGGAGAACTCTGATTATTAAAATCCTGCACTCTTTGTATGGGCTAAGGTTGGAGAAAGAGGCGTCATATTCTGAAGGTTATAAATCTGAATCGAGAAAAGCACAATGCCTCCTTCAGATATCTCTCAAATAGGAGTGCTATCCCACGGGTGGATATCTCCTTTTGACCACAAGCTCCATTCAAGCGAAAGGCAACTGGAGTGATATTTGTAGATTACTACCTCCAAGAAATACACCTGGAACTCTTACCTTCTCCTTGTGAAGTCATTTTGAGTGTCGGAGTGGAAATTAGTACCTCCCTGCGCTTAGACATTTACCTCAGGACTCAAGAATTTGTTCCTTGACACTTTCTTTTTCTGCGGTAGGGAAATTCCAATTATTACGTCACAATCCCCTCGTAGAAACGAGTTCTGGTGCACTGCTGTGTGTGTTTTCATAGTTTGAGGCTGAAGACAGAGGTGAAAAATGCCTGTTAACCACATAAAAGTATTGGATCACAGCTAATTTGCGGGGTGCCTCTATTTTCTAGCACCATCCAAGCAAGCGAAAGGTAGAATCTGGGAAATTAAGCACTTAATCTCCCCAAGCTAAAGTGGGCATTCACATCGTGTTGCTCTAGACTGATTTTCAGAATTTGTGTAGGTCTGTATTCCCGGCTCCTTCTTTGCCTTATTTGCAGTCTAGATTTGAATCTTCATGTTCCCTGTGCCTGAGCTGAATTCTGGCTTCTCATTGGAATCCCGCACTCTTTGTCCATTCAAATTTTGGAGAAACTGACGTAATGTTCGGCAGGTTAAAATCTGAATTGAAAGGAGCACACTGCCTTCTTCGGATATCATTCAACTAGCAGTTGTATTCCACGGGTGGATATATCCTTGTGACCAAATCTTCATTCGACACAAGGGCACGTGGAGTGATATTCGTTGATTACTCCCTCAAATAGAAACACCTGCAACTTAGACCTGCTTCTCCTGAATTCAGTTTGAGGATCAGAGTAGAAACTAGCAACTCCCAGCTCCCAGCCAGTTACCGCAAGAACACAAGAGTTTGTTGCTTTAGACTACCATTGTCTGTGTTAGTGAACGTCCTATTATGACGTCATAGTCCCGCTGTAGAAACCACTCCTGGCACACAGCTATGTGTGTTTGGACGCTTAGAGCCTGAAGACAGAGGTGGAAAATATCAGTTTTCCACTTCTAAAGCTTGGATCACATCTAAGGAACACATACCTCCCTTTTCTAGCAACATACAAGCTAGTAAAAGTGAGTAGCTGGGATACCAGGGGCTTCATCTCCTCAGGCAAATGTTGGAATTCACAACACGGTGCTATAAAATGTCTTTCAGAATCTGATTGGGATGGTACTCAATGCTCAATTTTTGAATTATTTTCAAGAGGACGAACAGATTCTCCATATCCCCTGTGCTGGAGGAGAACACTGATTATTAAAATCCTGCACTCTTTGTATGGGCTAATGTTGGAGAAAGAGACGTCATATTCTGTAGGTTAGAATCTGAATCGAGAAAAGCACAATGCCTCCTTCAGAAATCTCTCGAATAGGAGTGCTATCCCACGGGTGGATATCTCCTTTTGACCACAAGCTCCATTCAAGCGAAAGGCAGCTGGAGTGATACTTGTAGATTACTACCTCCACGAGATACACCTGGAACTCTTACCTTCTCGTTGTGAATTCAGTTTGAGGGTCGGAGTGGAAATTAGTACCTCCCTGCTCTTAGACATTTACCTCAGGATTCAAGAATTTGTTCCTTGACACTTCCTTTTTCTGCGTTAGAGAAATTCCAAGTATGACGTCACAATCACGAGTTCTGGTGCACTGCTGTGTGTGTTTTGATTAGTTGAGGCTGAAGACAGAGGTGAAAAATGCCTGTTAACCACATCAAAGTATTGGATCACAGCTAATTGGACTTTTCGCTCTCTTTTATAGCACGATCCCTGCAAGCCAAAGGGAGAATCTTGGATACTAAGGACTTAATCAGCCCAAGCTAATGTTGGCATTCACACCGTGTTACTACAAAAGGTATTTCAGAATCTGACTGGGACGGTACTCCCTCCTCAATCTGTGAAGTACTTTCAAGAGTAGGAACTGATGGATTCTCCACGGTCCCTGGGCCTGAGGAAAACTCTGACTGATTATTGAAATCCCGCACTCTTTGTATGGGCAAATTTTGGAGAAACAGTTGTATTGTTCTGCAGGATAGAATCTGAGTTGAAAGCAGCATACTGGGTCTTTCAGAAAACTCTCAACTAGGAGTGCTATTCCACGGGTGGAAGACTCCTTGTGACCACAAGCTCCATTCAAGCCAAGGGCACCTGGAGTGATATTCGTAGATTCCTCCCTCAAATTGAAACTCCTGCAACTTTGACCTGCTTCTTGTGAAGTCAGTTTGAGGATCAGAGGGGTAATTATCACCTCCCAGCTCCTAGCCATTTACCTCAAGGACGCAAGAGTTTGTTCTTTTAGATTACCTTTGTCTGTGGTAGGGAAAGTCCTTTTATGACGTCATAATCCCACTGTAGAAATGAGACCTGGCACACGGATATGTCTGTTTGGACGCTTAGAGCCTGAAAACAGAGGTCGGAAATGCCTGTTTTCCACAGCAAAACCTTGGATCACACCTAAGTGCCACATGTCTCTCTTTTCTAGCAACATCCAAGCAAGTGCAAGTGAGTCGCTGGGATATCAGGGGCGTCATCTCCCCAGCAAAAGGTGGAGTTCATACCATCTTGCTATAAAATGTCTTTCAGAATCTGGTTGGGACAGTAATCCATGCTCAATCTGTGAATTATTTTCAAGAGTAGGAAAGGATTGATTCTCCATGTCCCCTGTGCCTGAGAACTCGGTTTGATTATTGAAATCCTGCAGTCTTTGTATGTCTTTATGGTGGAGAAAGAGACTTAATATTCTGAAGGTTAGAATCTGAATCGAGAAAAGCACAGTGGCTCCTTCAGAAATCTCTCAAACATTAGTGCTAACCCATGCGTGGATATCTACTTTTCATCACAAGTTCCATTCAAGCAAAAGAAAGCTGGAGTGATATTTGTAGATTACTCCCTCAAAGAGAAACACCTGGATCTCAGACCTGCTTCTTGTGAAGTCTGTTTGAGGGCCGAGTGGAAATGAGCACCTTCCTGCTGTTAGCCATTTACCCCCAGGACGGAAGAATTTGTTCCTGGAGAATTCCTTTATCTGCCGTAGAGAAAGTCCAATTATGAGGTCACAATACTTTGGTACAAACGAGGCCGGATGCCCTGCCCTGTGTGTTTGGATCATTAGAGCCTGAAGGCAGAGTTGGGATATGCCTGTTAACCACATCAAAGTATTGGATCACAGCTAATTTGCCGGGTGCCTCTATTTTCTAGCACCATCCAAGCAAGTGAAAGGGAGTATCTGGGATATTAAGGACTTAATCTCCCCAAGCTAAAGTGGGCATTGACACCGTGTTGCTCTAAACTGATTTTCAGAATTTGTGTAGGTCTGTATTCCCGGCTCCATCTGTGCCTTATTTGCAAGTCTAGAGACAGATTTGATTCTTCTCGTTCCCTGTGCCTGAGCAGAATTCTGGCTTCTCATTGGAATCCCGCACTCTTTGTCCATTCAAATTTTGGAGAAACTGATGTAATGTTCGGCAGGTTAAAATCTGAATTGAAAGGAGCACACTGCCTCCTTCGGATATCATTCAACTAGCAGTTGCTTTCCACGTGTGGATATCTCCTTGTGACCACATCTGCATTCAACACAAGGGCACCTGGAGTGATATTCGTTGATTACTCCCTCAAATAGAAACACCTGCAACTTAGACCTGATTCTCCTGAATTCAGTTTGAGGATCAGAGTAGAAACTAGCAACTCCCAGCTCCCAGCCAGTTACCACAAGGAAACAAGGGTTTGTTCCTTTAGACTACCATTGTCTGTGTTAGTGAACGTGCTATTATGACGTCATAGTCCCGCGGTAGAAACCACTCCTGGCACACAGCTATGTGTGTTTGGACGCTTAGAGCCTGAAGACAGAGGTGGAAAATATCTGTTTTCCACATCTAAAGCTTGGTTCACACCTAAGGAACACATACCTCCATTTTCTAGCAACATAAAAGCAAGTGAAATTGAGTAGCTGGGATACCAGGGGCTTCATCTCCTCAAGCAAATGTTGGAATTCACACCGTGTTGCTATAAAATGTCTTTCAGAATCTGATTGGGACGGTACTCCAAGCTCAATCTTTGAATTATTTTCAAGAGTATGAACAGATTCTCCATATCCCCAGTGCCGGAGGAGAACTCTGATTATTAAAATCCTGCACTCTTTGTATGGGCTAATGTTGGAGAAAGGGACGTCATATTCTGAAGGTTAGAATCTGAATTGAGAAAAGCACAATGCCACCTTCAGAAATCTCTCTAATAGGAGTGCTATCCCACGGGTGGATATCTCCTTTTCACGACAAGCTCCATTCAAGCAAAAGGCAGCTGGAGAGATATTTGTAGATTACTACATCAAAGAGATACACCTGAAACTCTTACCTTATCCTTGTGAAGTCAGTTTGAGTGTCGGAGTTGAAATTAGTACCTCCCTGTTCTTAGACATTTACCTCAGGACTCAAGAATTTGTTCCTTGAGACTTCCTTTTTCTGCGGTAGAGAAATTCCAAGTATGACGTCACAATCACGAGTTCTGGTGCACTGTTGTGTGTGTTTTGATTGTTTGAGGCTGAAGACAGAGGTGAAAAATGCCTGTTAACCACATCAAAGTATTGGATAACAGCTAATTGGCCTTGTGGCTCTCTTTTCTAGCACCATCCCTGCAAGCCAAAGGGAGAATCTTGGATATTAAGGACTTAATCAGCCCAAGCTAATGTTGGCATTCACACCTTGTTGCTATTAACTGATTTTCACAATTTGAGTAGGTCTGTACACCCTGCTCTTTCTGGGTCTCATTTGCAAGGGTAGGAACAGATTGATTCTCCACGTTCCCTGTGCCTGAGCAGAACTCTGGCTTCTCATTGGAATCCCACACTCTTTGTCCATTCAAATTTTGGAGAAACTGACGTAATTTCTGCGGGTTAAAATCTGCATCAAATGAAGCGCGCTGCCTCCTTCAGAAATCATTCAACTCGGAGTTGTATTCAACGGGTAGATATCTCCTTGAGACCAAAAGCTGCATTCAACCCAAGGGCACGTGGAGTGATATTCGTTGATTACTCCCTCGAAGGGAAACACTTGCTACTTAGACCTGTTTCTTGTGAAGTCAGTTTGAGGAAGAGACAGGAAATTTGCAACTCCCGGCTGCAAGCTGTTTACCGCAAGGACACAAGTGTGTGTTCCTTTATACTACCTTTGACTGTGGTAAGGAACTCCTATTACGACGTCATACTTCCGCTGTAGAAAAGAGTCCTGCCACACTGCTATGTGTCTTTGGACAGTTAGAGCCTGAAGACAGAGGTGGAAAATGGCTGTTTTCCACATTAAAGGCTTGGTTCACACCTAAATGTCCGAGGCCTCTCATTTATAGCCATATCCAAACAAGTGAAATTGAGTAGATGGGATATGAGAGGCTTCATCTTCCCAAGCAAAAGTTGGAATTCACACTGTGTTGCTATAAAAGGTCTTTCAGAATCTGAGTGGAATGGTACTCCCTCCTCAATCTGTGAAGTACTTTCAAGAGTAGGAACTGATGGATTCTCCACGGTCCCTGGGCCTGAGGAGAACTCTGACTGATTATTGAAATCCCGCACTCTTTTTATGGGGAAATTTTGGAGAAACAGATGTAATGTTCTGCAGGATAGAATCTGAGTTGAAAGCACCATACTGGCTCTTTCGGAAAACTCTCAACTATGAGTGCTATTCAACGGGCGGAAGTCTCATTGTGACCACAAGCTCCATTCAAGCCAAGGGCACCTGGAGTGATATTCGTAGATTCCTCCCTCAAATCGAAACTCCTGCAACTTTGACCTGCTTCTTTTGAAGTCAGTTTGAGGATCAGAGGGGTAATTAGCACCTCCCAGCTCCTAGCCATTTACCTCAAGGACGCAAGCGTTTGTTCTTATGACTACCTTTGTCTGTGGTAGTGAACGTCCCATTATGACGTCATAATCCCACTGTAGAAATGAGTCCTGGCACACGGCTATGTCTGTTTGGACGCTTAGAGCCTGAAAACAGAGGTGGAAAATATCTGTTTTCCACATCCAAAGCTTGGATCACACCTAATGGCCTCATACCTCCCTTTTCTAGCAACATACACGCAAGTGAAAGGGAGTAGCTGGGATACCAGGGGCTTCAGCTCCTCAAGCAAATGTTGGAATTCACACCGTATTGCTATAAAATGTCTTTCTGAATCTGATTGGGACGGTACTCAATGCTCAATCTTTGAATTATTTTCAAGAGTACGAACAGATTCTCGATATCCCCTGTGCCGGAGGAGAACGCTGATTATTAAAATCCTGCACTCTTTGTATGGGCTAATGTTGGAGAAACAGACGTCATAATCTGAAGGTTAGAATCCGAATCGAGAAAAGCACAATGCCTCCTTCAGAAATCTCTCAAAGAGGTGTGCTATCCCACAGGTGGATATCTCCTTTTGACCACAAGCTCCATTCAAGCGAAAGGCAGCTGGAGTGATATTTGTAGATTACTACCTCCAAGAGATACAACTGGAACTCTTACCTTCTCCTTGTGAAGTCAGTTTGAGGGTCGAAGTGGAATGTAGTACCTCGCTGCTCTTAGACATTTACGTCAGGACTCAAGAATTTGATCCTTGAGATTTCCTTTTTCTGTGGTAGAGAAATTCCAACTATGACGTCACAATCCCCTCATAGAAACGAGTTCTGGTGCACTGCTGTGTGTGTTTTGATTGTTTGAGGCTGAAGACAGAGGTGAAAAATGCCTGTTAACCACATCAAAGTATTGGATCACAGCTAATTTGCCTTGTGGCTCTCTTTTCTAGCACCATCCCTTCAAGCCAAAGGGAGAATCTGGGATATTAAGGACTTAATCTGCCCAAGCTAAAGTTGGCTTTCACACCTTGTTGCTATTAACTGATTTTCACAATTTGAGTAGATCTGTACACCCTGCTCTTTCGGGGCCTCATTTGCAAGGGTAGGAACAGATTGATTCTCCATGTTCCCTGTGCCTGAGCAGAACTCTGGCTTCTCATTGGAATCCCACATTCTTTGTCCGTTCAAGTTTTGGAGAAACTGACGTAATTTCTGCAGGTTAACATCTGCATCAAAAGAAGTGCAGTGCCTCCTTCGGAAGTCATTCAATTCGGAGTTGGATTCCACGGGTGGATATCTCCTTGTAACCAAAAGCTGCATTCAACACAAGGGCACGTGGAGTGATATTCGTTGATTACACCCTCAATGAGAAACATCCGCTCCTTAGACCTGCTCCTTGTGAAGTCATTTTGAGGAAGAGAGAGGAAATTTGCAACTCGCGGCTGCAAGCTGTTTACCGCACAGACACAAGTGTTTGTTCCTTTATACTACCTTTGACTGTGGTAAGGAACTCCTATTACGACGTCATACTTCCGCTGTAGAAAAGAGACCTGGCACACTGCTATGTATGTTTGGACGGGTAGAGCCTGAAGACAGAGGTGGAAAATGGCTGTTTTCCACATTAAAGGCTTGGATCACACCTAAATTTCCGAGGCCTCTCATTTATAGCCACATCCAAGCAAGTGAAAGTGAGTAGATGGGCTATCAGAGGCTGCATCTTCCCAAGCAAAAGTTGGAATTCACACCGTGTTGCTATAAAAGGTCTTTCAGTATCTGAGTGGGACGGTACTCCCTCCTCAATCTGTGAAGTACTTTCAAGAGTAGGAACTGATGGATTCTCCACGGTCCCTGGAGCTGAGGAGAACTCTGACTGATTATTGAGATCGCGCACTCTTTGTATGGGCAAATTTTGGAGAAACAGACGTAATATTCTGCAGGATAGAATCTAAGTTGAAAGCAGCATACTGGCTCTTTCGGAAAACTCTCAACTAGGAGTGCTATTCCACGGGTGGAAGACTCCTTGTGACCACAAGCTCCATTCAAGCCAAGGGCACCTGGAGTGATATTCATAGATTCCTCCCTCAAATTGAAACTCCTGCAAATTTGACCTGCTTCTTGTGAAGTCAGTTTGAGGATCAGAGGGGTAATTAGCACCTCCCAGCTCCTAGCCATTTACCTCAAGGACGCAAGAGTTTGTTCTTTTAGACTACCTTTGTCTGTGGTAGTGAACGTCCTATTATGACGTCATAATCCCACTGTAGAAATGAGTCCTGGCACACGGCTTTGTCTGTTTCGACGCTTAGAGCCAGACAACAGAGGTCGGAAATGCCTGTTTTCCACAGCAAAGCCTTGGATCACACCTAAGTGCCACATGCCTCTCTTTTCTAGCAACATCCAAGCAAGTGCAAGTGAGTCGCTGTGATATCAGGGGCGTCATCTCCACAGCAAAAGTTGGAATTCATACCGTGTTGCTATAAAACGTCTTTCAGAATCTGGTTGGGACGGTAATCAATGCTCAATCTGTGAGTTATTTTCAAGAGTAGGAAAAGATTGATTCTCCCTGTCCCCTGTGCCTGAGAACTCGGTTTGATTATTGAAATCCTGCAGTCTTTCTTTGTTTTAATGGTGGAGAAAGAGACATAATATTCTGAAGGTTAGAATCTGAATCGAGAAAAGCACAGTGGCTCCTTCAGAAATCTCTCAAATATTAGTGCTAACCCACGGGTGGTTATCTCCTTTTGACCACAAGCTCCATTCAAGCGAAAGGCAGCTGGAGTGATAAAGAAAAACACCTGGAACTCAGACCTGCTTCCTGAGAAGTCTGTTTGAGGGCCGAGTGGAAATGAGCACCTTCCTGCTGTTAGCCATTTACCTCCAGGACGGAAGAATTTGTTCCTTGAGACTTGCTTTATCTGCCATAGAGAAAGTCGAATTATGACGTCACAATACGTTGGTACAAACGAGGCTGGGTGCACTGCCATGTGTGTTTGGATCATAAGAGCCTGAAGGCAGAGGTGGGTAATGCCTGTTAACGACATCAAAGTATTGGATCACAGCTAATTTGCCGGGTGCCTCTATTTTCTAGCACCATCAAAGCAAGCAAAAGGGAGAATCTGGGATATTAGGGATTTAATCGCTCCAAGCTAAAGGGGGCATTCACACCGTGTTGCTCTAAACTGATTTTCAGAGTTTGTGTAGGTCTGTATTCCCAGCTCCTTCTGTGCCTTTTTTGCAAGTCTAGAGACAGATTTGATTCTTCATGTTCCCTGTGCGTGAGCAGAATTCTGGCTTCTCATGGGAATCCTGCACTCTTTGTGCATTCAAATTTTGGAGAAACTGACGTAATGTTCGGCAGGTTAAAATCTGAGTGGAAAGAAGCACACTGCTTCCTTCGGATATCATTCAACTAGCAGTTGTATTCCACGGGTGGATATCTCCTTGTGACCAAATCTGCATTCAACACAAGGGCACCTGGAGTGATATTCGTTGATTACTCCCTCAAATAGAAACACCTGCCACTGAGACCTGCTTCTCCTAAATTCAGTTTGAGGATCAGAGTAGAAACTAGCAACACCCAGCTCCCAGCCAGTTACCGCAAGGACACAAGAGTTTGTTCCTTTAGACTACCATTGTCTGTGTTAGTGAACGTCCTATTATGACGTCATAGTCCCGCTGTAGAAACCACTCCTCGCACACAGATATGTGTGTTTGGACGCTTAGAGCCTGAAGACAGAGGTGGGAAATATCTGTTTTCCACATCTAAAGCTTGGATCACACCTAATGGCCACATACCTCCCTTTTCTAGCAACATAGAAGCAAGTGAAAGTGAGTAGATGGGATACCAGGGGCTTCATCTCCTCAAGAAAATGTTTGAATTCACACCGTGTTGCTATAAAATGTCTTTCTGAATCTGATTGGGACGGTACTCAATGCTCAATCTTTGAATTATTTTCAAGAGTACGAACAGATTCTCCATATCCCCTGTGCTGGAGGAGAACTCTGATTATTAAAATCCTGCACTCTTTGTATGGGCTAATGTTGGAGAAAGAGACGTCATATTCTGAAGGTTAGAATCTGAATCGAGAAAAGTACAATGCCTCCTTCAGAAATCTCTCGAATAGGAGTGCTATCCCACGGGTGGATATCTCCTTTTGACCACGAGCTCCATTCAAGCGAAAGGCAGCTGTACTGATATTTGTAGATTACTACCACCAAGAGATACACCTGGAACTCTTACCTTCTCCTTGTGAAATCAGTTTGAGGGTCGGAGTGGAAATTAGTACCTCCCTGCTCTTAGACATTTACGTCAGGACTGAAGAATTTGTTCCTTGAGACTTCCTTTTTCTGTTTTAGAGAAATTCCAATTATGACGTCACAATCCCCTCGTAGAAACGAGTTCTGGTGCACTGCTGTGTGTGTTTTGATTGTTTGAGGCTGAAGACAGAGGTGAAAAATGCCTGTTAACCACATCAAAGTATTGGATCTCAGCTAATTTGCCTTGTGGCTCTCTTTTCTAGCACCATCCCTGCAAGCCAAAGGGAGAATCTGGGATATTAAGGACTTAATCTGCCCAAGCTAAAGTTGGCTTTCACACCTTGTTGCTATTAGCTGATTTTCACAATTTGAGTAGGTCTGTACACCCTGCTCTTTCGGAGCCTCATTTGCAAGGGTAGGAACAGATTGATTCTCAATGTTCCCTGTGCCTGAGCAGAACTCTGGCTTCTCATTGGAATCCCACATTCTTTGTCCGTTCAAGTATTGGAGAAACTGACGTAATTTCTGCAGGTTAACATCTGCATCAAAAGAAGTGCAGTGCCTCCTTCGGAAATCATTCAACTCGGAGTTGTATTCCACGGGTGGATATCTCCTTGTGACCAAAAGCTGCATTCAACACAAGGGCACGTGGAGTGATATTCGTTGATTACTCCCTCAAAGAGAAACACCTGCTACTTAGACCTGCTTCTTGTGAAGTCAGTTTGAGGAAGAGAGAGGAAATTTGCAACTCCCAGCTGCAAGCTGTTTACCGCAAGGACACAAGTGTTTGTTCCTTTATACTACCTTTGACTGTGGTAAGGAACTCCTATTACGACGTCATACTTCCGCTGTAGAAAAGAGACCTGGCACACTGCTATGTGTGTTTGGACAGTTAGAGCCTGAAGACAGAGGTGGAAAATGGCTGTTTTCCACACTAAAGGCTTGGTTAACACCTAAATGTCCGAGG
>PVIC010032497.1:0-20666 GCA_004025085.1 Thryonomys swinderianus | reverse complement strand
TTCCTCCTCTTTTTTCTCTTCCTCCTCTTCCCCTCCCTTGCCCCTCCACCTTCCTCCTCTCCCCTCCGCTTCCTCCACCGCAAAGTCAAGCTGGTAAAGATAAAATGTGTAAAACAGTTCTTACCTTACTTAAAGGTGTCGATTCTTTGGAATGAACATCGTATATGATCTGGATAAAGTAGTCAACGAGAACTGCATCAGACTGCTGTATATTCCTTTTTAATAGCAGTTTTACTGACCTGTAACTCACGTCACATAAAATTTCCCCTTTCAGTTGTTGGCGTGGCTGTTTTAAATACATTCACCAAGTTGTGCAGCCGTCTTCAGTATATAGCTTATGCGATTGCCACCAACGCGTGGCCACGCAGGGGCACTGGGGGCTCTGTGTGGGCCGCGGAGCCCGGCAGCCGCTGGTCACGGCTCCCCTTCTTCCTCCGCCGCACGACGCCGACAGCCTCAGCCCACGCTCTGCCCTGATGGATTTGACGGGTCTGCGCATTTCACACGGAGGGAATCCGAACCTTTGCGGCTTCTTGTTTCTGGCCTCTTTCAGTTAACCTCGTCTTCTCCGGGGTCCTCGTGTCACAGCACGTGTCTGCACTTGCTTCCTTTCACAGCAGAAGAGCCCCGTGTGTGTGTGACCGTGTCGCCCTGCTCACCCGTGCACCCCTCGATTGACCTGTGGGCTTTTCCCCTTGGAAACTAGGAATAACACTGCTGTGCCCGTTCTCTTTGTTCTGCATGTGACACGTGTGTAGTTATAAGTATATACCAGAGCGTGGAAATGCTGCGGCTCACGGGAGATTCGGTTTTTGTTATCCCTGTATAAAATTAGCATTTAGGTGCATAGAGCAAGGAAACTTGGTTAGTTTGAAGTTCTGGCCGTCATACCTTCTCAAGGCTGGGGTTGCGTTCCTTCTGGAAGCTTTCGCAGACTCTTGAATTTATAGCTGTATATTTAACTGAAGCAACTAGTAAAAACTTTATTTTTAATTTCAAAGTTTATTTTTTATGGCAGATATATGGGAAAGCGATAACTTTTACATATTAAGCTTTGATTCTCCACTTTGACATGGTTGCTTGTTAGTTTCACATTTTTAATAGCTGGAGCATTTTTTATTGTTTACTTGAATTCCCATTTCAATGCTTATGTTATTTACCTTTCTTACATATATGTCACATGTTTGTGCATGGAAGCTTTTAGCATCTTATTCTAAGTCGCTGGGCTGATTTTTTTTTTTTTTTGAGACAGGGTCCCGCTTTGTAGTTCAGGCTGGCCCTGAGCTCACTCTGTAGCCCAGGCAAACCTCAAACTCAGCAGCCCTCCTGTCTCTGCTTCCCGAGTGCTGGGATGACAGGCGTGAGCCACCACGCCCGGCTGGGCTGATCATTTTGACATTTCTTCCATATCTGATTCAGGTTCTAATGCTGGTTTGTCTCATCTTTTCTTCCTTATACTGTGCCTTGTAATTTTGCTTGATCTCTAGAGGTACAGTGTGAGGTAGAAGAAGCTTTTAGAAGTAGTTTTTAGCCGTGTGGTTCTTCGGACGCACGCACGGGGAGGCCTAGGATTCAGGCTCAGTGTCTCGCTGAGATGTGCCCTGGGCTCTGGACTTCATCAGTGTTCCTCAGTTGTGTTTCTTGCTCTTTAGCCTTTTCTCACTTACACGGTGAAAGGCGATTAGAAGCAGCTAGGACTCACAGTGCCTTTCCCCTGGGTGATAAAGGGAGCCGACACTGGAGCTGTTCATTTCTCTTACTGGGACACTTAATAAAACCCCACAACTGGCCCTAATGAAACAGTGGCTCCAAGGCGAGCCTTGTGAGAAGGGCGATAACACTTCAGTGGCCATTCCCGTCCTCCTGCTGGAAGGGGGAGTGAGGTGCTCTCGGTGCTGCACTGTGAAAACCAGGCAGAGCTCCCCGGCCGGCTCCCAAACCCCTCACCACACATCTCTGGACTGTGTTAAGCCTCGGAGGTTTGCTCACTGAGCTGTAGCTGTTTCTCTGTGGCAAGTCAGCTTTTCTCACCCCGGCATCAGTTGCATGCACGGAGGCCCCGGCTCCGGTGTCGGGTTGAAGGAGTGGCCTTCTCATCGCTGGGACAGAATGGCCAGCGGCTGCCACGGGAAGGAGGCCGTTTTCCCGTGGCTCACATTGCAGTCCACAGCGAGCTCGCCGCAAGGCAGGGCAGCATGGCAGAGGGTCCGGAAGGAGGAGAACTGCGCACAGTACGGCAGGCGGGAAACCGAGAGCGAAAGGCTGCCAGAGGAGGGGGACAAACCCTGCCAGGCCAGGCTCCGCGTCGTCCGACCAGGTCTGGCGTCCCGATGACAGCTGCGACACTCGCATGGCCTCAGCCCTTGCAGGGCAGGCTCGGGGACGGGGCCACCCAGACATGGCCACGACGGGGGTTGCTTGTGACTTTCTGTAGTTGCCTGCTCGCCCTCCAGCCTTGAGGAAGCAGATTTCCCTGTGTTCTCATCTTCCTCACGGATATTGCAATAGTGGTTGCATTTCTTCACGAGGTAACATGAACACGAGCTTTGTTGTATGCACGTGTGTGTACTTTTAAAGTAGCAATACCAACTGTTACTGTAGGAAACTGTGACTTAAAAATAACAAATTACACAGACATATGAAGTCTATCAGCAAACCTGTGCCTTTCTCGTCTCCCAGACAATGCATAAAGGTCTTGGCGAGCTAATCACATCTCATCGATGAAGTCAGATTGCTAATGAGCAGTTAATGAAGGCAAGCACATGTGTGGCCCGCCCACAGGAGCCCTCGGTGCATGCAAGCATTCCCTCTGATTTCGTTCTCAGAGAACCCGCTAAGGAGACACTGCGATACAGTTTTCACAGACTAGCAAAATGACATTCAAAATCTCGACTAAGTTGATTTAACTTTTTCTTTTCTACTGATGTCTCCAAAAAGCCAAACTCTGAGCAGCTGGGTGCAAGGCTGGCTACATGACAAACCTGTTGAAATTATTTAAAACATGAATTTTAGGCCTCCATCCCGAACCTTCCCTTTGGCCGGCCTGGTTCACATCCAAGAATTATTCCTGGATGCCAAAGGAATCCCGTCCCAGAGCCAGGATGGGAGCGTGCGTTTCACCCTGGACCTCAGTTGGGTTCAGGGAGCTGAGGGAGTCTCGACTCTCGAGCTCCTTCAGCGGTGGGCGAGGCCGTTCGCATCCCGCACTGAGAGACGCTGGCGGCAAAGTTGTGCAGCAGCCGTGAGGGACGGCAGCGATGGGCCAGATGGAGGGAGTAGAATCAGCCAACTGTAATCTGGATTGTGACAGTTGGTAGGTGGGTGAGAAGAGAAAAAAGAGGAGAGAATATCAGCCCTAGTTTGATGAGAAATTCCCGAGGATATACCTACTACGCTGTACAGCTCCGCGCTCACCCGAATGTCACTCTTGGAAACAGAGTAGTATGTGGTTACCGGGGATCAAATCAAGGACCTTGCGCTTGCTAGGCAGGCGCTGGAACCACTGAGCTAAATCTCCGGCCCCCCTAATGTCACTCTTGGAAACAATTAGTGATGACCAGCATGTACAGAACTGGATGAAGGCAGGGGCCCAACAGCTTTTACAGATCTCCAAGGTGCCAGCTTGCCCATGGCCACACCCCGAGGGACCCACGCCAGGAGGGCAGGGTGCTCTGGGTATCCACAGCTGCTGTGCCTGTATGTTCTCTGTGGTGCAATCTCATTTCTTTTGACAGGAACCAAAATGTGGCTTTCTGTTTTATACAAACAGATTGCATATATCTTGCGATTTCAAAATTTAGGAGAAGATAAGCATTTTTTGTAGTTCTAAATTGTGTATATGACATTTTCATAACATTACATTTTAATTTTAAATATGGACATTCTGTTTGGACAGTTTATGCAGTGAGCCTGATTATCAAAATAGATACAATATCTTTCATTACCTCATCCATTCGTAAGGACAATAGGAAAAACCACAATTCACCACAAAGTTGCTTTCTTTCAGGGCTTAATTTTCCATGCTGGCATAACAGGGTTAAGTCCCCCTTTGGTTTTCATTTAATTCAAAAGAACTGTGCACATAGCTTTACAACATCATCAACTCAAGCTCCTGAAATTCTGTTCCAGGAGTTTCCTGCGGGTGACCTGACTCCCAGAATCCTCCACGGGTGCTTCCCTTGCCCCTGCTCTCAGGACGTTACTTCCTCTGTCTGCACAAAGCTGAAAGAAACTGATGCAAGGTCCCTTCCTCTGTCAGGCTCCAGAATGACCTTTCCCCTCTTCGTCCTTGTCCACGAAGGAAGGGCTGGGGACTCCATCGTGGCTTGCTTCAGCTGGTTACCAGCTGGGAGACAGATCAGTGGCTGAGAAAAAATTAAAATGTCAGGACTTACACTGTTGTTATTAGTACAAAGAGCAAGAAAGAGGAAAGAGACAGATGTGTGTAAGGAGCCATCAGGGCACATTTTCCACAAGCCTCCAGCTGAATCTCTACAGATCTCTGTAGTGCTACAACTATTTGAAATTAATGTGAAAATGCCAAAAACTAAAACTCTCAGACAAATCTCAACTGCAACTACTAAATGCATTTTAAAAAGATAACTCTGAATTATACGTGTTTCATGTTCCTGTCAATGACAACATTCCCCATTTCAAAATCCTGAGATGTGGTTCTTAGGAAAAAAATAGTCATAAAAATACTTTATTACTCTGCCAATCCATTCATTGGAGGTGGGAGTGGGTGCAGGTCCTGCCTTCGATTCGCAGGCTGCAAGTCTGGAATTTCTCCTCAGATTTCTCATTCCAGATGACAGTGTTTTTGTCCAAGCTGACTGCAAAGTGCTGTGTGTCACTGCCTCAGAGAGAGACGTTCAGATGATGTGGTGACTCTGTTGTTCTGATGTTGTGACTTTG
This sequence comes from Thryonomys swinderianus, assembly GCA_004025085.1. Lineage (NCBI taxonomy): Eukaryota > Metazoa > Chordata > Mammalia > Rodentia > Thryonomyidae > Thryonomys > Thryonomys swinderianus. The sequence continues at coordinate 15,752 of PVIC010032497.1, read as the reverse complement.
TCCTTCTGATGTAGTGGCTGAGAAGCTTTCTATGCAGGGAGCTTCATTAGCATAAGAAATTGTTGACAGCTACTTATCAGAGCGGCTTTTGCTATTTGTAAACAAAACCTAATTCCATCAAAACAAGTGCTAAGAGGTTATTCACCTGGTGCTGCACTCCATTAGTCCATTCTGATGGACTCTGGGGTGGGGAGAGTTTAACCTACCAGCCAGGGAAAAGCCCAGAGTCTGCAGAGCAAAGAGCAGCAGAGAAGTCTGGCAGACGATGAAAGATGCGCACCTTGTGCATCAGTGCAGGGAAGACCAGCTCCTATGGGCTCAAACCTCAGAAAACACCCAGCTCTCAAATTTGCCAAAGGCAAAGAGGATTTTCTCTTCTTTTGGTGTCTATGAGAGCGTTATCTTTAAGGCAATGATCAAAACAAGGGCACCGGCAAACAAGTGGTTAGAAAGCTAAGCTGCAGCCCAGCCACATTCAGATCAGAGGCGAGATCACATTACCGCAGCTTGGTTTCTGTGCTTCTCCTCCGGCCCTCGTCACCCACGTGTTTCCTGTCCCACATGGACAACATTTATATCTTCTAACATTTCACATTCCGGACAAATAGCCACCAAGAAGTGATTTACCAGGTGAAAATGTACACTGTGATCACTGTAATAGTAACAGGAAAAGAAATGGTCATTTAGCAAATGTGCTGGTTAAGTCCTGCAGCCCTCAATTCATGGTGCACAGGCCATAAATGAAGGATGGAGTAAATGAAAAGAAAGAAAAGAAGAAAGGGTGAATGGCAGGAAAGAAATCAGGAAGAAAGAAGGAAGGGCAAGTCAGAAAAAGCCAAAAAATTTCACAATTGCTGGAAGTATTAAACCTAAAATCATAAAAAAACTTGCAAAACATTTAGTTTAAAGATTTTTATTTTAGAAGATAAATATAGCCAATGATGAATATTTTAGCTATATACAGATTAAAATAAAACAAAAACTGTCAAGACCAACCAATTAGTAAAACGTAAATAACCAAGGGAGGAATTATCTATTAAAAAACCTTACTATTAGGAATTTGTACACTGAAAATATATAGGATTCTTAGAATTACATAAGAAAAAAATATAAGACCTCAGAAACTTGAAAGAAACAACAGAATTTATTGTTTTCTTTTCAAATAGATTATAAAAATATGATGAAGTATCTCACTTCCATAGTAATCAAAACATGTGTTATGGCTTATAGGTAGATGTCTCTGCAAAGCCTCATGTGGTCATAGATGGGGTCTTTGTAGAAGTGGCTGGATCTAGAGTCTATGATGCTGAAATCAAGGGTGTGTAATTACTAAATTATTGCAGTGATTGGATGGCATAGTTTTGGGTGTACGTGCTACACACACTAAGGGCAGGTAGCCTAGACAGAATATAGAGGACAGAAAGAGGGTTGCTATGGTCATTTGTCACTTGCTAGCTGCCTCCTCCCACACTGCTTTGCTATGGACTGTTTGTCTTCTGGGATGCCCCCTGCCATGCCACTCTGCCTCGGAGCAAGCCAACCATGAGCTGAAATCTCTACGACTGTGAGCCAAAATGAATGCTTCCTCCTTTAACATGGAGTGTCAGGTATTTTGTCTCAGCAGTGAGAAAACTAAGGCAACATGCAAACTGATACAACATGTTATTTGGACTAGATCCTTGAAATTATAAAATCTACTCAATAACAAGCAGGTTTAAGCAAAAGAAGAACATTCACATAGAGTATACATGGGCGCAAGTTGTCTAGATCACACATACTAAGTTTCCAAAAATTTCATAACTGCTCAAATTGTTATTCGAATTGTGGAAACATGTGCCATGGAAATCATTGTGCAAATAAATGTCTCTCTAGTGTTATTTAAGGTGCTAAAAATGGAACCAACACAAACACTCAACCGTAAGAGAATGTTTGTACCACAGAGAGAGCTGAGTCCCCAGCACAGCACCGTAGGAGGTGGACACACTCTTGGTCCCTCCTGATTCCTGTTGGTGTGACAGTGCTGGGGTGGGCAACATTCTAGTGGCTTTGGGGTCTTTGCGATGCCTGATGAAACTGGACCAACACTGCTGTCATGGATGTGATACAAAGTATTTCAGCATCCAAAATATAATCTATTCACAAGTCAGTAAAAGACATTAAAATCATCTACATATAGTACTATGCTATGTGAATTATGTACATGATTTTACTTTATAAATGGATAAGTAAATATAAAATCCAAATCATTCTTATGTATGTATGTTCACATACACACATGTGCATTAGCAGAAAAAAAACTTCTCAATATATCAGAGGTGGTCATTTGAATTACTTTTTGGCATCTTAATGTATTTCTCCAAATTCTCTTTTAGGATGGCTTTTAAAAAAACATTCTATCAAATAACTTGGACAGAAACATTTTTAAACATATATCTGATGTCTGGGAAGTTCTAAGCCCTAAGTTTCCTACCACCCTAAATGTTTGCTAACCTTTCTTGATCATACAGGTTCACTACAGACAGCCCGTCTTCAAGAGCAGATGGCACTCTATAATGGAGAAGGGTGGTAAGATGTGGTCCTAGGCGCTGTCACCACAGGCAGGAAGTGGTTCCCATAAAGTGCGATCAGGCTTTCAGAGTGGCCACATCCTCCTCCTAGGAGCTCTTTTCTTAGCAGATGGCAACTCCCAGGACTCTGAGACTAGCCAGAGTTCACACCTTCTTTCTATTGCTTTCTTCTTCACAAATTCTCAGAACTAGATCAGTACAGAGCACAGGGCAGACAACTTAAAGACATTCGAGCCATTAGGGATTTCAAGTCACCATGCTCTTTTAGCCAAACTGGTCCAACAAGAGGAACCATGAGCAAGTCGTGCTCAGACAGCAGATGCTCAGGTTACAGTAGAAATAATCATCCTTGGTTATCTCCCAAAGCCATCAACATTTCTTCTCTGATTGGCTTTAAATCACAACTAGGGCAAGCTCAAGTTTCAGCCTATTCTCATAGTGCCGGGACCCCTTGGAGAATCTGATGTTTACAATGCTCTTGACAGGTAGTAGGCACCGGTGGCATTTAATGTCACAGAAATGCAGTGGCTGTGCTTCTTGTCTTGATCACTGTAGTCAACATTCAAAATGGGCAGATCAATGCGCAGGACACAGATGGACTGTGACAACCGGAGTATCATGGCCATGTCCTTGGGCTTCCTTACCAAGGTCATTTTTAAGACTCTACAGATGTGCTTTGTGCCTGTGAGATACACTTATAAACACTTGGCTAAGTTTAGACGTATAGAAGAAACCTATGGGAAGTTCAGGAAGTGACTGGGACATGTACATGACGTAGATAAGGGGACTCTGCTGTAAACAGAGTCAAGTAAAGCAAAAGCAAGCTGGAAACCCCTGGGGAAATGAGAAACTTCGAACACCTGTGCTTTGTCAGCAGCGGCTCTGGCTGCTGGAAGGAACTGGAATAGGAAGGAGGGAGGAAGCTAAACCTGCTGGCTTCTAAAAAGCCAGCTAAGAAAAATGAACCTCTGAGACCAGATGGCTTTATGGTTTAGTAAATAATGGATTTGCATAATGCTTCCTCAATAATTCTGTCAGGAAGAGTGTTGAGCTAGAAAACAATGTGCATTTGTATTGTGTGCGCGCACGCGCGTGCACTCTGTCCAGCTCCCAGAATGGCCAGCGGTAATTAGGGAGAAACTAGACGACTGGGAAAGACAAGTACATAAAAGGTCTTGAGCAGAACATCTTTCCCTTAGAGACAGAGGAGGAGGGCTCCCCTGGTGGCCACGTTATACACTGATCATCAGAAGAGAACCAGGGCTCCTCTGATTCTGGGTGCCACCTCCATAATGTTTCCTTGTTTGTTCTGATTTACAGTTTCCTTTGCTTTTGTTTCTAAGTCTTGGGTGACTGCCATCTGGTTTCTGTTCAAGAAGAATCAACAACCCACTTACTGTTGAATTCTTTTCTAAGATACATAGGCATCATCCCTCCCTATGATCTCAGGACGTGGGAGCTTCACGAATCTGTCTCAGCAAATGTCTGGGAATGCTCTTCTCTTTCCTTCACTCACCTGACTCAGATGCCAATGATGATTGCTACGGGTGATCTTTCTATGTGCAAATGCAGATTTCTGTCCTCTAATGCATGAATCAGGAAATATACACCATTGAATTCTACTTTTTCTATTTTCAAAATGTAGCCATGACCCTCAGCCTGAGTTTAAATTGTAATGCTCTTGTAAGGGACATGCCCAAAAGCCCCTTCAGCAGTAGTGTCCCCGCAGAGTCCTAGACTGTGAACCCTACCCGAGCTTCTGCAGCAGGGCCGCCCAAGAGGCACACCGTGCAAAGTGAGTCATGTATGGAAATGTGAAAATTCCTAGTATTGATACTGACGAGTGAAACAAATAGGAAATTAAATTTATAATGTATATTATTTAACCCAGCTCTTCAAAATATTGTCATTTCAACATGTCATCATTATTTAAAATTATGAGTGAGATAGATTTTATTCTTTGTATGAAGTTTGAAATGCAGGACGTACTTCATATGTTCAAGATACTGCAGTGTTGGTTAGCTGCATTTTAAAGGCTTAATGCCCAGCTGGAGCTAGAGTTTGTGGCCAAGCTGTGTTTTCAGGAACTTATAAAATGTGATCATATCTTCACTTGGGCAGAGTGTCTTGGCTGCCATCACCAGGGCTCTGCCCTGTCACTGCTCTGCAAACTTTTGTCATTTTAGTGGCATCAAGTGGCAGCTGCTGAAGCAGACACAGGAAGCAAACAAAAGGGGGCATTTGTGGGATCCGCTTTCACCAGGACATACCAGTTATGTTGGCTATCGCATGAATTTGGTGAGACACAGGCTTGGACAGCTCTTGAAAGTCACACAATCTTCCTGAATGCTGTGAATAACACTGGGAAGCAGAAGAGGACATAAGCAGAATAAAGATATGCCATGTACAGGAATCTAATGACCTCAATGAATGCAAACATTATATACTATAAACACAAGCTAAGATGAATAATGTTGATAAGAATGAAAACCAGGATAGAGAATTAGTGGGGAAAGAAGAGGGGAGAAGGATGGGGAAGGGGATTTTAACAAGTAAACAAGCATGTAAATGTCCACACCTCCCAAGATGACTGTAAACAGCATGTACTGTAAACGTGTTAATAAAATTAGCAAAAATTTGATGCAAATCACTTTTTCGCCTCCTCTACCCTTGGTCTCTTGCACTCCTCCCGTCTGCCATCCCGAATGGCCCCAGGGTACAGCACGAGCTCTGATGTGCCCCCAACATCAGCTGGCCTCAATACCCCCAGCGTAGACACCTCGCGCTCTACAGTGAGTGACAGTGCCGGGGAATGGTGCCCTTGGCGGAAATACATGGAAACCCTTTTGAGCTAGGATACTGTGAAATATCAAAAAAGAAAATTCTCAGATAAACGTCAACGAGCTCTCCCCCACTGTTTTCCTCTAGGAAATGAACCTCACGTTTTCTCATGTTCTCTTGTTGTTGAGCATGTTTTCATTTACTGGAAAAGCTCCCTTTAGCATTTCGTGGGAAGCAGGTGAAGAAGCGATATCCATCTGCAGGTTTTTATTTGTCTGAGGAAGTCTTAGTTCCCTGCCTTTCTGACGCACAGGTGTGACAGTGTGACTCCAGGAATCGCTGCAGCATGTCCAGACCACGTCCTGGGCGCCAGCACATAGGACACCGGGAAGAGCACAGTCTCTGCACTCCAGGTGCCGAGCGGGATAACTGCTGCAGGTGAGTTTGTGGGTTCTTGGCTTGAGACACACCGCGTGAGAAGGGCTGCTCCGTTTAGTCTAAGGACAGCCTTCACTTCCACTTCCGGATACACTAGAAACATTTGGAGTTCATTCTATGTGCCTTGTCCAAATAATTTAACAATGTTTAGAATCTATTTCAAACTAATAAAATGAAGGGATACAGAGACGCAGTCCCATAACTAGAATTGTAAAACGCAAAATATTCTCCACTTAACCCCCCAAAACCTCAAATCCTTCATTTTTTTTTGCATTATTCAGTAAACTTTATTGATACATTATAAACACAGCTCACAATCACACAAAACTTTGGGGAATTTGTACCAATAAAATCCTTTGTTTTTAACACAGATTCACTCCATGTTGAAACTTATTCTGGAATGAAATGAAGATATCTATAGTTCTTACTTATCTTGCTTCATGCAAATATTCATATATTTCCCTGTAGATACATGAATGTGTTCAGACAGGCTGTTACCTCATTCTCACTGCAATGCTAGCTGATACATGCTCTCTACCCTGCATTAGCTTTCTAAAGCGGGAAATTACATAAGTTGTGAAATACACTTTGCTCACAAACTTTAAAATAAGGGATTAGGGATCTGTATTTACAGTTTTTTAAAATTTTTGTCTTGCTAAGTATTTGACACTGGAATGAAGTATTTTCATGCTAAGCAGAGTCTTTAAAGTTTCAATACTTCATCTTTAATCCACAAGTTTTCAAATCTTGTTGTGTTTGTAAAGTCCAATCATTATTAGGAAGAAGAGGTAAGCATTCCAGTGTCTAAGTAGGAAGAGCTGTTATTCCTGGAGAATCAGCCTTGCACACATTTTTTTTTTTTTTTGGTGTTTACCACAAAAACTCATACCCATATCTGGTCTTAAATAGATGGCATTGTGCTCGCTTCGGCAGCACATATACTAAAATATTAAATAGATGGCATAATTTCTTAGTTCTAATTTTCCATTCTATTTTCTCCTTTCTCTTTATTTGCCTTGATTTTGTACGTGTTCCTTGACAACTTACAATGTATTATTCTTTCTTTACTTACATTTTATAAATTGCCCTTTTATTACCGCACTTAAACCCTACTTTTCTTTGTCTTCAGTCCCCTGCTAGGGCCCTGAATGGCAAAGTATTTAGTGCCAGAAACGGTCCCAGAAAACCGACCATCAATATGGAATCTGAGATAATTTGCCATAAAATCAAGAAATATAGTGATAACTTTCTTGCCAGGGGAAATGAGTCACAGATGAATCTGAGGTATACAGATGCACCACAATTATCCAAGCTGTCCCTTTCAAACTTCACAGTGTGAGCAGAGGCATTGGAAGTTCTTATTAAAATGTTTCTATGGATACAAAAAGTCAGTAGTAGCTCGGAGAGGTTGCATTCCAACAAGTTTCCGGGTATCATGAATCCAACCAGTATGAGACCGCATGCTCAGTCCTGCAGAACTGGGAGGACATAGTGATCCTCTGCTATTGCAAACATAGGAATAAAAAAGACAGAAGAGTCAACTGGCTCACTTTTATATCACTAGGTGTGTTATTATGGTAAAGGGGACCACTGGTAGCTATAAATATACATTCAGGAACGAATTCTAGAGAGCATCCGATCCCCTCTGGAGGTCTGACGTGATCTTTTATCTTAGGTAGATCCCAGGCAGATAGGGCTCAGCTTCAAGCCTAAAGTCTAACTCATAACGCAGATGACAGGATGATAACAAAAACAAGAGCTGAAGTACAGGCGCTTATGGAGAACTAAGGTGAATGCCCAAGATCTGAATGGATAAGGTGGAGGACCTCGAACCTTCAAACTCTGCTAGTCCATCCATGTAGACAGAAAAAGATCCCTCCTTGCCCAGTCTTTTAATGGCTTTTTGGGTGCATTCGAGTGTGTGTTGTGTGCGTGTGTATGTGTGTGTGTTTGGGCACGGCATATTTCTCACAAGCTGACCCAGTTCCCTTTCTTGCCTTACGCCCCCCCCCACCTCACTGCACAAGTACAGGAGTTAGATCCTGAGATATTCCAGACCAGGAGGGTAGGATCTGCCTCAGGAGACAGTAAATTATCCCTTAAAAGGCAGCTCCAGGATTTATCAGAAAGAACTCAAGAACAGTGCACAGGAGAATTCAACCAAAAGGACTGGAAATATGTATCAAGATGAGGTCAAAGTCACTGAAGGGAATGTCCTCACTGTCACTCTGGAGTGTACTGCATTACTAAACCATTTGGGAGTGGTGACAAGGCTAAATAAACCCAATACGATATTCCTGCAAAATAGGCTCTAGGCCTGCTGGGAAGAAACCTGACTTGCTTAGCTGGGGAAGGATCACACTGACCGTGAACTTCCTCCATGATTTCACCAGAGGGATTTTGGACGTAAGAAACTAGCAATGAAGTCAAGGGAAAGCCTAGCATTTCTAGTACTTAATAGATGCTGATTTTAAAAGTTTTTGTTGATCTGGAAAACTCAAATATCCTATGAACTACGGGACCCAGAAGGGGCTCCGGGCAGTTGCAGTGATAGAGTCTCCCAGTCCACCCATCTGTCTCGACACTACTGTTCGGGTCCCAGAATGTATGGTGGGAAGACTTAGATTTAACAGCTGTCACAATCCCTATGGTGGCTCTTGAATGAGGAGTGAGGGTGATCGTAATGGAGAGGGCTGAGCGGAAAACCCTGCGACGGAAGGTCTCTGACAGGCGTCTCTGCAACATCGTACCCAGAGCAATACTGCACCCCTCTGGCTATGCCTGGAACCTTGAGAAAACACGAGGCCGCTTCTACTTTAGCTCCCCAGTCTTGGCCAGTGAAAACCTGCACCATCCCAAATAAAGACGAGACACCTGGCCTCGTGCTTATAAGAGCTTGCAGGGCCGGGTCAAGGCTCTTCAAAAGACTGCATATGCTCTGAATCAGACTTAATGCAGGAAACAGTTGCAGGACTGGCTTCCAACGGCTGCCCACAGAGTCAAATGTAAGAGAGCGTAAAGATCTGTGTGCCAGAGATCCAAAGGATCCAGCCAAAGGCCTGGAGCCTGCAGCAACGCCCCATAGGGGGTCCATCTCAGGAGGCTGAAGGATCCGTGACGGAAGACTGGGGGCCTAAGGTGGGAGACTGAAGGGTCAGCTCAACAGTCTGCACAGGCAGTGCAAGGCTGGTGGTGCTGGGAGCTGAGGAATCTGTGCTGAAAGCCAAGAAAGGGTGGCCAAGGTAGAGGCAAAGACCAGGGCTCCCTGGAGGAAAATCAGCTACAGTGAAGCTCTTCCAAGGACAATCAGCTGAAACCCTTCCTTCCTGTTTTACTTTTATACCTTTCCAGCAGGAATTCTCCTTAAAGTGGGAGGACTTTCCACACCCAAAACCCGCCTCAGGTCAGCTGGGGTTCCCCACTGGAGCTGACAATGAATCAATTAGTCACTACGACAGCCAATGACTGGCTCCTGTAGTCACCACGACAGCCAATGACTGGCTCCTGTAGTCACCACGACAGCCAATGACTGGCTCCTGTAGTCACCATGACAGCCAATGACTGGCTCCTGTAGTAACGAAGACCTACCCAGCAGGGAACTCTGTCAAGCCACGAAAATTGACCTTGTGCTTGAAAATGAGAAGAAAGGTAGAGGTGCAAAGCTGTCACTAATTAGTTGGGTCTTATGGATATAGTTGCATTTATAACTTTGTTATCTGACTCTTTTTTATTACCTTCTCCTTTTATCTTGTATTCATAACCCCAGGGATAATGATAATTGGGTTTCAGGTGGTGGTGTCACCATTGGCATTGCCCAATAGTAAAGTGCTAAGTGATGGGTTCTGCTCGCCTCTTGAATTGTTGCACAACTTTATATCTTTGCACTGGGATAACGAACGAGAGAGAGAGAGAGAGAGAGAGAGAGAGAGAGAGAGAGAGAGAGAGAGCACTCTTCCTCCTGCCCCTGCGGATCCTCTCAGCAATGGCTTCTCTTGGCTCCGTGCGCATGAAGCCTGACATCATGGTTAGATACCCAGCCTTCCTTGCCCTTTGGACCAAGTCAGCTCTGAAAGAGGGTCTTCAGGAAGGAGGAAGGAGCGGGGCTGCTTATTTGCTTGGATCCTCTCCTAGAGGTCATCTGAGGCTACTCTGTCCCTTCGTGGGCGGGCTGTCCTGCCCCGGGATACACACCGCTGTCCCTCCCATGTCTTGCTGACTTCTCCTTCCACACCCTCTTTTGCACGGGAAGTAGTGGCTCCACTGGTCCAAGTCATGGTGCAATGAACTGGTTTTGGACTTCCCATGCTGCCCCACACCACTGCAGATACTTCTGTGTTACACATGCCCTGATTTATCATTCTTCAAGTTTGTCATCTATTTCCTTCCAAGTTTCTCCATACGGTGAAAAATCTTCAGTGTCTACCATTCATCACTTCTCCTTTCTTCACTGTCACTATTAAGATCACTCTGCTGAAAGAGGTGCTGGGACACCTGCCTGGAATTTATTCACCCACAACAGGAGCAAATGGAAACATACTCTTATTTTCTCCATTTAGGCAAAGTTTACACAGTGTCTACGATGTTCTGCCTTAACCTTTTTAACACAGAACATCTTCAGGATCACACATAAGCACAGGAGTTCCATTTTACACCTGCTTAGCACAACAGTGTCTGAAAGCTTCGTAAATTACTACAACTATTGATGGAGAGTTATTGCTCTGAATATTTGGTATTATAAACTATGCCTACAGTGAATAATTATTGCATATCATTTCACACATGATCTACTACATTGGTTGGACAAATACCACAAGCAGAATTCTTGGTGAAAACATACAGTTGTATTTTTTTTCCTGATCATGATACATGCCAGGATCTCCAATGGATACCTGAAACCATACAGAACTCCAGGTATACATTTTTCTGTGCATAGGTATATATTATAAAGATTAATTTATAAGATAGCCAAGCAAAGTTATAATGGCAAGAGATTATTAAGAACTAATAATAAAAATTAGAGCAATTTACTGATAAAAGGTTTATGAAAGTAAAGAGTGTTTAAATAACTCTTAAGATGTTTCTCACCTCATGGTGGTAGATGCCTGTAATCCCAGATTGGAGCAGAGAAAGCTAAACAGATAGCCGAATGCTAACGTGGAAGATGTAGTGTCTTTAAATGGCAAAAACAGTGTCCACCATCATGCAGAACAGGTGGCAGTGGAGAGCAATAGAGGCTCCAATGATGGAGGAAAGCAGTTCCCCTGAAGAAGGCCAGACATGGGAAGAAAAATGGGAGGAAAAACTCATTGGAGCAAAAAAAGAGTATCAGGGTTTCGAAAGCAAAGCCAGGTCACTCCTGCACTGTGGAGTCCCTCGGGGTACATACTGTCTGCAGAGAGGACCGATGCCCAGAGGGTGGGAGAGGATGTTTCAGAGGTATAGAATTCGTCTAATAAATAAGTTTTCCAATAATCAGCATCAAGAAATTTAAACACCAACTAATTCATAAAAAGCCAAAGTCATCTACAAAAATCATACCACCAGCATTCCTATGGTACTAAGTGATTGCCTGTGATACTTGTTAGATGATTTTTGTTTTGTCTTGCTTTTCTTGTGGCACTGGGGATTGAATCTGAGTTACACTGAGCCATACCCCCTCAGCTCTTTCATTTCTATATTTTTATTTTGAGAGACTCCTTTCGGACACATCCACCATGTGGGTTAATGTTATATGCAACAGAGTCTTTGGCCTCTATATTCCTTCCGTATAGTCACTAATAAAGATTTAATTTAACTTGTTGACTCACATTACACTTTTTAGGTGTGGTGATAATGCACAAAAAGGTGGGATTCTGTGAAAGAACGTGGTAATGTTTTTGATTCTTTACATTTTTATTCACCCTCTTTAGTGTTAGTGAAGGAGAAAAACCCACCTCTCTTTACATCTGCTGTCAGCACATAACTCTATACACATAGAGACTGGGACATCATTCTTCTGATAGTGTTGGCAATTGATCTGTAGAGCTCAGTAAAGAGGACATTAAACTGATAAGTGAAATAAATGAAAAACTAATCATATATGAATGTATAAAGCAAGTTAAAATAAATTTGTTTGAAGCTCTGCAGAGAAGTCAGTTCTTAGTTTATCATGAGCATATTCAGCTTTGCTTGACGTCATTCTTTTGACAACCCTTCATCATTCCCATTCAATGCCTGGTGGACAGGAGAAGTTCACATACTTCTTCTCTGATTTATTTCCATTGTCAGCTGTTGGCTGCTCTTCTGGGGCCAGCCAGGTATAGGGGTCGGTGGACATGGGAATGGTGCAGAGTTGGGTGCAGAAATGTCCTTTTCAGGACCTGATGTGCAGAAGGCAGCCTGTGCCCTCAGATTCTGGGCAATATTTGAAACTGTTTCTTTTTTGGCAAATTTTTATGGGTCATGCTAAAACCTTCTTCTCTTTGTAGATATCTATCTAAAATTCCCTCAGACCTTACTATTTTACATTGTTTTGTTAGATTCCCTTTGTAGCCACCCAATTTTTTTTTTCTGAAGACGTTTCCTCATTTGTCCCTCCCATTTCCTGTCTTTTCCCAACCACAGTGTGTCTAGCAAATCCAAGGATCACGCATCTGTTATTTTCTAAGTCATACTGTTGCAGAACTGCAAGAGATAGGAGAGATCAAATGGGAGTCAGGAGGATTTACTGAAGCTATACACACTAGCTCAGTGGACTCTCTGTCCAAGATGGCTGAGCATTGAACAAAGAGAAGTTCCAGCTGTTACACATTTTGTCAAAGGCATTGGGTGGTCCTTCTAGTGATGTAGCAAGTGAACTTACCAGAATAGAACAAGGATAGACAGTGTTGTAACTTTTCATCAAAGGAAGACAGTGTCTTATGAATCATATGAGAACAGAGTGTCATAAACTTGGTTTATAGGGCACAGCTGTTAATTTTATCTGTACCAGAATAAGCAGTTACAGCTACAGGAAGGAAGGGTGATCCTGTGGGGTGACCCACCTAAGGCTGGGAAGGACTTGTTTTCTTTAAGTCCTGCTTCAACCCTTCTTGTGAATTTGGCAGTAGGTCCAACATCTCCTGTGGAATCAACACCTCAAATTCCAGCTTGGTGTCTCAGCTTACTCGTGAGAGCCTGCGGAAACCCCAAGGAGAGAATGCTCTCCTTGCCCTCAGCGGAGTTTGTGCCTAAGATCCTACAAGGCCCCTGAAGACCGCGAGACTTCTCTTGTGTACTACTTCCGGGTCTTGCACAACTCCAGACGTGCTTCACTTCCTGTTACCTAGTGAGTGATAGAGTGATATGGATCTCTGTCGTGTTAACTCAGTTCCTCAGCTACCCCCGTGGAAAAGCAGGCTTTAGGAACTGTCTTCTCCTCTTGTCCTGCAAGGATATTTTATTTTCAGCTGCTACAAGTAAATATTTGCCTAATTCTCAAATCTGAAAATAAAAATTGTGTAATTAAAATATTTCCAATTAAAAATTTTCCCTCATTATCCATCATTCATTTGAGATTTTGCTATTTTACTTAAATTTATTCTCTTGGTAATTTATCATCCATATCTCATTTACTTTGTTCTAATAATTATATTCTCCAAAGATTTTCATTTGTTCAGACTGAGTGTACACTGCATCTCTTCCCTCATGAAAATAACAGACACTCACAAAATCAAACTAAGCATAGCTTTTTAAATAGAGTTTTGTTTTAAAATTACATCAGAATTGGGCCGGGGATTTAGCTCAGTGGTTCTGGCTTCTGCCTAGCAAGCGCAAGCTCCCTGGTTTGATCCGGTAACCATATACAACAATACCGGGCGTGGTGACTCACACCCACCAGCCATCAGTACCACATACTACAGTGCCAGGCATGGTGGCTCATGCCCGTCATCCCAGCACTCGGGAGGCAGAGACAGGAGGATTGCTGAGTTCGAGGCTTGCCTGGGCTCCATAGTGAGCTCAGGGCCAGCCTGAACTACAAAGCAAGATCCTGTCTCAAAAAAACAAAAACAAACCCATTCACATACACACATCAGAATTATTTTTCTTCACCAGACCAGAAAGTCAAACAAGAGACATAGAAATAAAACCCTCATGGACTGGTGTATTTTACTTTTCTTCCTACTTCCTCAACTGAATGTTGGTTTACATTTATGGAGAATCACTTATATTATTATTGGTCCTGGGTTATTTTATGTTTATTCTCTTGCTGTTTTCAATTGAAAGACATAAGAAGTCTACATAAATCTTTGAAATAGAACTGTCTGGTTTGCACAGCAGTAGGTTCTATAAACTCTGAAGGTAGGGGGGCTTTCAGTCAATTTCTCCATGCACGACAGTGGGGTTGGAGGTGGAATAAAAGAAACCATGTACAATAAAATAAATTCACTTCCTCCTCTTCCTCTCTTTTTCCCTCCCTAGAAGAAAATTATCTTGAAAACTTCTCTAACTTTCTCTGTTTTATGATTTACTATACTTCGGGGGAGTATTTTGAGAATGAACACAGGCGAGGCCACATTGTGTATCTACTCTTGAGCTATACTTTTGTTAGTAAGTTAGATTGATGCTTAATGATGCATTTAGCTGTAACTTAAAATTAAAACAGAATTTTCTAGTATTCAAAAATAGAATTTTATACTGCATGTGGGTAAGTATGTGTGTGTGTACAGGAAAGTTTATCTCAAAGTGAGACTGCTAGATAGTGTGGCACAGGGGTTAGATTAATATTTCCTCTACCACCCAGGCTGCCAAGCACAGGTGCCATTTCACATGGCTCCTTTGAGGTGAGCTGTACATCCCTGTCACGGCGGCCGACGGTGGTGGGCCCATTCTGACAGTGCGATCTTTCTCAAAGTGCTCACAGAGCTGGACATGAGCAACACCACTGTGAGTGAATTACTATGTAGTGGTTTCCGTGTCCTGGCTGGAGAGAAGTCTACTGGATTAACAATAATGTTACTCAGCAGGTTCTGGACAGACAAAACAAGATCTTCCATTTTCCTAGAGATTAAAAACCAAAGAATAGCAGTTGCTACCTAAATAATATGTTGCATTTTGGCAAAGTCACAGAAGCACATTTGAATAGACAAAGGTCACAGTGTCAGGATCTAGTTATCAGGTTTTCACATCTCGTGGATAGTTAGTATCACTGCATAAATACACTTGAACTGTAGTTAATCATGCCACAATTAGAATACAACTGGTAATCATTTATGAAAAGAGCTTTCTCTGAGACAGAGTACTTCAAATGGATTCAAGAGCAAACAAAGAAGAGCTGGACCCTAATGGCTTGCTAGATACTAATCTAACAAGTGAATAAGTGAGATTCAAAAACATTGAACTTCCATTAAAAAGTTTATGAGTTACAGACCCGTGATCTCTATTATGGCTTGCATCTAGATGTCCCGTCAAAGCCTTATATCCACTTACTCAGGGCTTTTGGGAGCAATCGAATCCTGGTCACTGACTAGATTATCACCTCCGTGGATGTGTCTGAATGGATTTGCTAAAGACAGAAGCCATACCACCCTGCTTTAGAGCCAGGTGACTATGGATCAAAGCCTCTATAAACTGTGACCCCAAATAATTTTTTCCTCCTTTAACTTGGAGTGTCAAGTATTTTGTCTCAGCAGCAAGAAAGTAAGTATATCTTCCACTGTTCAATAGAATAAATCAAAAGCTGAAGGTTAAGGTAATTGTAGCAAATCAGTCTGTCTTAGTTACAGTTTTCCTTGCTGAGACAAAACATACCACCCAAAGTTAAAGGGGACCAGGTTTATTTAGTTCACACTTTTTAGAGCTTTTGGTTTAAAACCAGTTAGCTCCAAGGCAGAGTAGAATGGCAGGCAGGGATTGCAGAGGAGAAATAGCTCATGGTGGGCAGAAGGTAGTGAAGCAAGCAAAGGATGAGAGCAGTGTTTCTCTGTCTCTTAAATCATATCCTGGCTA
>PVIC010032496.1:0-20765 GCA_004025085.1 Thryonomys swinderianus | reverse complement strand
ACAGTATCACTTGAGTTAAATCCCCAGCCCAGGAGACCTTTCTATATATCAAAATTGACTTTTGAGGGCCGGAGGATTAGCTCAGTGGTTCCGGCGCCTGCCTCCCAAGCACAAGGACCTGAGTTCGATCCCCAGTTACCACATATAATGCTGGGCGTGGTGGCTCATGCCTGTAATCCCAGCACTTGGGAGGCAGAGACAGGAGGATTGCTGAGTTCGCGGCGGCTTGCCTGGGCACCATAGTGAGCTCAGGGCCAGCCTGAACTACAAAGCGAGACCCTGTCTTCAAAAAGCAAAAAAAAAAAAAAAAAAAAAAATTGACTTTTGAAAACCCTTCATGTGATTATTAGTCTGAATTAAACATATTTCCCAGTGAATAAGATAAAATGACACTTGAATAAATAAGGTGTCATATGAGTTTTTTCTTCTAAACATTCTTTTAAATCTTGAGTGATCCTAGCTGGCTTATGAAGACCTTATTTATCCTACTTTTAATTCCCCACATTTTTATTGGTACATTTTATTGGTACATTATATATACACATCAGTTGTGTCATATGCTGGTACAAATTCTCAATGTGGAGCATAATATTGATGTGTATATATAATGTACCAATAAAATGTACCAATAAAAATGTGGGGAATTAAAAGTATGGTAAATAAGGTCTTCATAAGCCAGCTAGGATCACTCAAGATTTAAAAGAATGTTTAGAAGAAGACACAACTGAATTTTAATTTTTCTCCTTCCCCTATCCACTCTACTTCCCCCACTTCCCTTCAATTCTTTAGAAATATTTTTTAAAAAAACCTTTCAGCACTCATTCCAGTCCTTCAGATGAATAATTAAGACTCATTTAAGTATAAAAAAACAATATCATTAAATTGGTATCAAAACAGAAGAAGCTATTATAACTCCAATAAATTGAATTTGGCATGGATAAATAAAAATATTTGAAAACCCAGAAGAAAATAAGTTTAAATCAATGCTCTTGAGGAAAATAGACTCTCTCTAAAAAAGATGAAGTCTTTATATGTGTTAAAAATAAATATGTAGGCTATTGACAATACCATTAGGTAACAATGCTATGGCCTGCAGCCTTCCGGGACAGTGTAAGGAAAATGTACACCAGAAATAATGTTTTAAAAGTAAAATATCTCTAAGAAGGCAAACAATAAGTGTACTCCAAAGTCACATGAGAAACAGCTGAACAAAGGAGATAGGTTGGAAAAAATTTTTTCCTGGTCAGGGATCTTTGTATCAAATGGAAATCGGAAACTGTGTGCCATTTCAAAGGTGAGGACGAGGACAAGAGAATGCATGATGGTTTGAAAACACTGCACCAATCCTCATTAATCTGAACAATTAATATGCGTCAGGTAGACATCGGAAAATGAGTGAGCGAGGTTGGCATGCGGGGATTTTCAGTTCATGGAAATGGTGTCTTTAGGAGGTATAATGGAGCTGACAGCTCAGTGAGGTGTGCTCCCTTTCCACTCACAGGCATGAAAGAAGGACCTCCTACATCCGGTCAGGGGCCAAACATGCATCTTTAGTCACTCAACCAAGAGACTGCATTTCTGTCACCCATCCATTTGCTCTAAGGACAAGGAGGAACCGTTAGACCACAATGTAGTGTGGAAAATCATCCCCGTGACCGAGGAGATATTTCAGTATAGTCAGATATTCCCTGCAGCTTTTAGATGAACAGATTTGAACTTTGAAAGATCAGGTTCCATTTGGAATAAAACCTTTTACTAAGAAAGTTACGGCTGGGGAATCTCATTATTTAATTGACTGTTATAGCTCAGAGACAGGCTGTGGAGCGGATGTCACCCCTGACCAACACGAGAGAGTCCAGAAAACGGTGACAGCTTAAGCAGTGTATCACCTGTGTGCCTGAACGTGACAGTATGGACAGAAAAGCTGAAATAATATAATCACATCCTTCAATTAATACTGTGAGGTAACATTCACTTGAAAGTGTGATGTTATTAAATTTATAAATAAGATCAGTAAAAACTGACTTTTAGTACCGCATTTCATTAGCTTAGAAAAGCACAGCACCGATTCAGCAAGCAAGAATTTCCTCGCTGGAGTTGACATGTTGGCAAAGAGTTAACAGTCTCTTCCCACCCTGTGTTCCAAATTACTTTTGAAAGTAATATCCATACCGCACCTTGAAGGAAGGCCTAAGCAGTAAACTTTAACGGCTGCCTGAGTTGGCAATCATTTCATAGAGACAAGACACTGCACTGGAAATTGGCCTATAAATAAGATCCCTCACAGAAAAATTAAAATAGAATTCCTATTATTGATGCTCACCAGCAGCCGTAAGAAGCACGAGGGAACCAGGAAGTGGCACTTGTTTCAAATTGTTCTCCGCGGCACCTGAAGGACAACCTCAAAGTCAGCTTTGATCAGGGGTGATAAGTGGGTTCTCCCGCACTTGGAGAGCTTTATAATATATTTAGAAGCCTTCAGGAATTTGCCTACTGAATAAAAATGATCTAGACATTAACTGTGCCGTGACAAATTCTTACCTGACTGGACATTAATTCAACAGAACCCAGATTTCCTGCAGAATGAAGTCGCTCTGCCTTCTCGTGCAGTTCTTAACCTCCTCTACAGGCTCCATTTATAGGATTTGCATTTGAATCCTCCTTCAAGCCATCTATTCTCTGAGAGCTTTTTTAACTACGGACTGGTTAAAAAGATACTTTCAGTTCTCCTGTCACTACCCTGCTTATAACCTTATATCTGCCATATTTGTGTGTTGATGTGAGAATTAAGACCCCAAACTACACTTTAAAGTAGCGTTGCATTTATCTGTGTCTTAATGGGCTTCTGTGATATCCACCAATACTTTGTATCAACTTCTGTATGTGAAGAAGTAAATATGCCACAAAAATATGAAAGTTTGACATTAATATGTAAGAAAAGCACAGAGAACTGAAAGAGAACTAGGTCAGAGAACAAAGGGAGAGTTAGAGTAGGAAAGAGATAAGAAAAGCAAATACATTAGGACCAAAAAGCCATTGGACAAGATAAGGAACCTAGAAATGATCACAACTGTAATACAACTTATTCCTTGTACTAGATTTTATGTTTATGTCAGGGAAATGTGAAATGAATTATTAAAAGGAAAATACAAAAATAGGTACGCCAACAGAAACTCATTTTGATTGTATCAGGATAGAAAGGTGTTTTAATTTGCTATACAAAATGAGAAAACATAACTGCAAGTGAAAATTTGCATGAAATAAAGGAAAACAAGAGCTCGGAGTTCATTGCAACCCTGTCCCTCATCACCTTAGATCTCCTGAAGTAGGCTTAATATTAAGTCCCTCATGTGTGAAAATCTCACAAAATTTAAATATATGAATTGTAGAAATCGTGCATAAAAGTAAGAGATATAAATTGAGATTATAAGGGATTTGATTTTTACTGAAATGCAGTACAAAACAATAGAGCATTTACAGCTATATTAACTTGAAAAGACACACAATCTTTCAGATTTCAGATCTTCACAAGTAAAGCAGCCATGCTATCACCATCAGTGAATCTGAAATAAATTTGAAAACACACTGTAGAGTCTAAAGTAATTCAATGAGTCAATCAAAGTAAAGACCCTACAAGCTAGTTTTCTACTTGGTTTACATAATTTATAAGTCACCCAAAGAATCACAAATGAGTCCAGAGTTATTAAAAAAATCAGCCTTTTGTGTCAAAAATCAAAATCAAGACCTACCACTGAAGGACTGCAAAGCATGTACAGTATGAGACAGGAATAAGATGAGAAAGGCAACAGCAAGGATTGTATCGTAGCCTGACTCCAGCTACAGTGAGTCCTCTGTTCACATAGATGGACTGGATAAAAGATGTCACTTGGTAAGGTCTCATGAGTCTGCCTGATTTTAAGTGTGTGTGTGTGTGTGTGTGTGTGTGAGTGCTTTCTAACTTGATTACTCACTATGGCAAGATGACTCACATAGGAAAATGTGGTTAACAAGTTAAAAAAATTGTTCAGGGGCTGGAGGGTTAGCTCAGTGGTTCCGGCGCCTGCCTCACAAGCACAAGGTCCTGAGTTCAATCCCCGGTAACCACGTACAATGCTGGGCATGGCGACTCACACCCACCAACAATCAATACCACATATCACAGTGTCGGGTGTGGTGGCTCACGCCTGTAATCCCAGCACTTGAGAGGCAGAGACAGGAGGATTGCTGAGTTTGAGGCTTGCCTAGGCTACATAGTGAGCTCAGAGCCAGCCTGAACTACAAAGCGACACCCTGTCTCAAAAAAAAAAAAAAAATTATTCAGTACATAATGTCAAGTCTATACCAAGTGGTTGCAAACAAAAGAGAGGCACAGATGTACACATGCTATTGTTAGGCAAATTTCACAAATATCAGAAAATTTTTGACAATTATTTCTATTAATAGCCAATCAACACTTTTTCTCTTAGAATATCAAAAAGTATAATAGATAGTAGATAAAATGACTTTTCTTTAGTTATTTTGATGAGAATCTGAAGGATACACTTTCCTTTTGTCTGATTGATCCTTCTGTCATGATCACCCATTGCATATCTTCTATAAATACATTGAGTTCGCACTTAAAGAAAAATCTATAATTTCTACTTTTTAATTATGAAATTTATCATACTTATCATACTTAGTCATAGTGAAATGTACTGTGAAAACTATAAAATATTTCCTGGATTTGGATATTTCAGTAAGAAATTTTCTGAGTAGAGAATGTTTAATGTGTTCAACTGTGTCAGTCACTTTCAAAATGAAAATCAACTGTAAAGTGAAAGTAATGTATTTTTCTATAGCAAAACACCAAGGGATCAGTTCACAAATAAGAAATACTGAGTGATTATTTGAAGACAGAATTTAAATGAAATTCTTCTCCCTGTGTTCTAATGAGTCCAAAGGTGAGTGCATATTCAAACCGTACTAGGTTGGAAAATATACTTATCTGTTTGGAGATAAATGAACAGAAGTAAAAGTCTTTAAAGTCTAAATGTCAGGGTATACTTGTTCTCATCAATGCCTTTATAAGTAATATCATTTAGGTAATAGTTTAGTCTTGTTTACTCTTCCATGATTTTAAGGATTTTCAAATGCAAAGTTATCTATTTCAAAGACAACTCCAACATTTTTGTAAAATCAGAAGGGGCTTTTGACAAAATCAACGTGTCTTGACCATGCAGTCAATAGCTTGAATATAATAGGGGAAAGTGGTCCAGGGAAGAAAAGTAAAAGTAGTTTACTTGGAGCAATGACAACAGCGTTAATAAAACCTTGAAATCAACAAAAGGGCAATTAAAGTTGAAGATCTTATGAGAAAAATAGACACAGCAGGGTAAACTTAACCTTTGTGCAATGCTTACCTAGAGCACTGTTAATGTTGTTCTAATAAGAACTATCTCCTCAAATGTATTTGAAAGATCAGATCATTGTGCTAGAGCTTTTTTTTAAGAAATTGCACACAGGTGTGATGACACATACCTGGTATCCCATCACTCCTGATGCCAAGTCAAGAGGTTTGCTCTGACTTTCTGGCCAGCCGGGTTCCCATAGTGAAATCAAGAGCAGCCTCCTCTCTCCACAAAGAGGAGCACTTGGGAGCTGGCTGTGGTCTAGTCTCATATTCGCACCAACAGCTGCGGCTGGGCTCTAAGTCCCGATCTGTGAAGCCTGAGGGCTCTCGTGAGATCACTGGTGGAACACCACACTCTCTTCAGAGACCTCTCCTCCTTTAACCGTTTCAATAATTTACTAGTTAACGCTTCCAGGATGAGAATGCCTTGCTTTCCTCGCCTGTGTCAGCTGATGCCAGGTTGCCACGCAAGTCCTCCTACTCTATTCTATAAATATGGAAGGTGCTGGTTGCTTGGGGTCCTTGGCACGTACTGGCATCATCACCGTGTCGGCCGTGGCCCGTCCCAGTCCCTGATTTATGCCTTGTTTCTGTGTCTTTCTTTGCCTCATGTTGTACTGCCATGCAGGAGATTCTAGACTTTAGGTCAGAGCCTTGATGCTCCTGTTACCCTGCAGGTGACTATTGTTCCCACTGTCCCCCAGAAAAAACAAATCTGCGTCTCTTCCCTGTGATCAGAACCTCAGAAAACCCTCATGTGCAGGGGAAAGAGCCCATGTGTCCTGCTAGCGGAACTGCTTGAGGTTATACTGATGCAAAATTGGCCACAGGTGGGTAGAAGAGCAAAGGTCAGGGTTCAAGTCCCAAAACCTTGTTTTCAGCCAGCGGGTGGAAGGAAGGTGGAATCCAGGAGTTTCAAGTCCCTGTCATGGCCATGGGAGGCCTCAGGGAAACCAAGCCCAGGACCCTCTCACCCCTGCAGACCGCCCTCTGGGTAGCCCGGCAGTGTGGGTGTGGGAAGCCTGAGGCTCTGCAGAGGTGGTGTGGGTAGGTGGGAGTGGGGTGGGCACTTGTGCAGTGGAGTGGTGGGAAGGCATCCCATCTCTGACACCGGGCAGCCCCTTCAGCTTGAGGACATCTTGTGATTCTTACCTGATGGCCCCCAACAGTCTCCTGGGAGCCAGTGCAGACAGTTTTGATCTTTTCCAAATCTGCTAATTCCTTGTTGGACCAGAACGCCTCACAGACACAGGGCATCAGGGGTGGACTTTGTTTTCTATGGCAGCGGACCGCTGGCTCAGACCTGGACTGTGAACCATGCTGGTGGCTCAGTGATAGGGCACACAGGGCCCCAAGTGTCACACAACTGCCTAGAAGAATCCCCATCTTCCCAAGCCTCATCGTATCTCTTAATGCACCCTGGATAGTGAAGAAATTGTTAATCTATTAACTGGGAAAAAAGATGAATGTGGCCAGAGCTTGGTTTCTTACTTGGGAAGCCCTGGGCGAGTGGTGTCCTGAGCTTCCGGCCTCCGGGAGGGGGAGGGGCTCTGGTAGCTGCAGTGTTGATGCCTTGCAGCAAGGACCCCTGTGATATGGACACGGGCCACTCACTCACAGGGACTCACTCTGCCCTTTGGCACAATAGAGCGAGATCAATGGCCCTGAGCTGCAGGTTGTACACTGGGCAGAACACAAGTCTTTTGAGATACTGGCCACTTTCTTGGTCCAGCCCAAGGCCAGAGAGTGAAGGGCAGAGCTGTACAGCCTGGGCCTCTGGGCCCGGGGAGCGGAACTTATTGCCACCTGGAGTCAACCCACCAATTCAGACTTGGTTGATTTCCTTGGCTCATTCCTGGGCAAAGTCTGCGGTGTTGGGTAGAGGCCACCCCAAAGGGCAAACTATGGTCATCCTGAGTGTGGGCTGTGGGAACCAGGAGGGCCAGCTTGTGAGAAACCATGTGCGGAAACCATTACCAGCCATCTCTGGGGCTGTGTGGTCCAGAACCTTCACTCTCCTGGAAAGACAAAGATGAAGGAAAACTCGACAGTGCTCTGTGAATGAGGCCCAAACCCAGCAGTGGCAGCTCACACAATGCTTCCCAGCCACCTGTCCTTCCCTCAGCTCTGTTGGTCCTGGCCCACTCAGGCTGGAAAGAGCCTAGCTGAGCACCAGCGGGGCCCACATTGTGGAAGGAGGGCCACTGGGGATGTGGCTTCTGCCCACACAGCACTGTGAGGCTGGGCATGCCATGCTGGCATCCCTGCCTGGTCCTGCTGCCCTGTTTCTGACTTTTCCTTCCAAAGGCAGCGGAGAAGCGTGGAGAGGCTTTGATGCTCAGCTGGAACTGGGTACCTCGTCCTTGCCCTGTGTACTGCCAGCTGCCTCCAAATGACTTTATCCATCCTGACTTTCTGTGTACAGAGAATGGGGCTTCTGTACTCCTCAGACCCAAGGCCAGTGTCCCTGCAGGGCCTGATCTGCAGATAAGTAGGCCTCACAGAAGGACCCAAAGACAGCTTCTGCAGGTAAAAACCTTTCTGTACACACACAGGATCCTCCTCAAGGTTGCTGTTCTCTCTATTGTCCAGGGACAGGAGGAGATGCTCCTCTGAGTCTCCAGGGTGACTTAAGCATTGGCTGTTCCCATTCCTACTCAGCCAAAGGGGCACACAGTGGCTGGGTGGTGATGTGGGGTGGGTGGCTCTCTGGCCATCATCAGCACCACCTGGAGGGCAGGGAGCTGATGGGGTGCTGTAGAGGCATTGGCAGGAGCAGGTACAGAGGCAACCAGGGTCTTCATTGAACTGAGGAGGGTCTCATTGCCCCAAGACCCTACAGCTTCTCCTCAGAGTCCTTATCAGGGAGCAGCATCTCCACCATGTAGCTGACTTTCTTGTCTTGTATCAGGCTGTAAGTGCTGTCAAAGTGCAGGATGTCTTCAAGGACAGGGAGGTGATTAGCAGAGAGAGTTGCCCTCTGGGGATATGCTAACCAGGGCTATGGGGGGTTAGGGTTATCATTCACTTCCTGGATGATGCCTGGTTGGGCCCAGGGTCATGAGGCACAATAGCATGCCAGGTAGCCCTTTCTGTGCAGAGACTTTACATCAACCTGCCATGACTCTGAGCCCTCCAGGTTGCCCAAGCAGAAGGCCACACTCCTGCTACCAGTTTGGATAAGCTTCCCCCAGAGCCCCTTGTGTTTAAGGCTTGGTGTTCAGAGTGGAGGAGGTGGATTATTTGGGAGGTGGCCTTTGGGAGGTCTTTAGGTCACTGGAGATGTGCCCTTGCAGGGATGTGGGGACCTAATCTTTTTCTTTTTCTCTTTGCTTCCTGGCTTGTGATGTAAGTGGTTTTGCTCCACTGTGTTCTCCCATTATGACATGCTGCTTGTGCCATAGACAGAGTGTAATGGGGCCATTGCATCTTAGACTGGAACCTGAAAACCATGAGCCAAGAGAAACAGTTTCTCTTTATAAGTTAACTTCCACAGGTACTTTGT
The DNA here is from genome assembly GCA_004025085.1 of Thryonomys swinderianus. Taxonomy (NCBI): domain Eukaryota; kingdom Metazoa; phylum Chordata; class Mammalia; order Rodentia; family Thryonomyidae; genus Thryonomys; species Thryonomys swinderianus. Next base: position 11,871 of record PVIC010032496.1, on the reverse strand, counting down.
TACAGTGACAGAAAGCTGACTGATAGAGCCACAGTACAGATAAAGAAGCTGAGACTTATACAAATATGATAGTCTGGTAACCACAGAGCAAGGGAAGAGAGGGACTGAGATTCCCTTATCACACTGTCCCGACCTGGAGGACAGCCCCACTTCCTCCAGAGGAAAGCACTGAGCTACGTTAGCCACTTTCTCAGCTCCTAGATTGGAGGTGTTTCCCACATTCAGGTTTAATGCAAGCTCTGGGACACAATGAATTACCATGACTTCTGTTTCCACTCATTTATTTCTGCCTTTCCACAGCTGGGCTAGGTGATGAGCCAACTTTAGCACATACCCTCTTTCAGCATAGGAAGCTGACCTGGGGTTCCACATCTCCTTGCTCAACTTCCCATACAAGTATGAGAGCAGAAGGGATCAAGTCGGTTCAGATGAGTTTAAACAAATTCAGACTGGATCAAACCACTTCCAACTGGACCAAACCAATTCAGACCAGTTTAAACTGGTTCAAACTGGATGAATCCCTGAGAGCAGCAGGGATCAAGTTAGTTCAGACCAGTTTAAACTGGTTCAGACTATTTCAGACTGGATCAAACCGGTTCCAATGGGACCAAACCGGTTCAGACCAGTTTAAACTAGTTCAAACTTGATCAAAACAGTTCCAACCAGTTTAAAATGGTTCAAACTGCATCAGAATGAGGCAAAAAGGTAAAAAGGGATTTGAATGGTTCAGACTGGATTAAAGCGGTTTAAACTGATTCAGACCAGTTCAAAGTGGTTCAGAGCAGTTTAAACCAGTTCAGACCAGTTCAGGCTGGTTCAGACCAGATCAAACCAGTTCTGCCCAGTTTAAACTGGTTCAAATTGGATGAAGCTGGTTCAAACTGGATCAGACGGGTACAAACAGGATCAACATGGTTCAGTCCAGTATAAACTGGTTCAGACTACCTCAAACTGGCTCAAGCAGGTTTAGACCAGTTTAAACCGGTTCAAACTGGATCAAACCAGGTCTCAGTGGATTGGACCGGTTCACACTGGCTCAGACCAGTTTAAATGGGTTAAGAACAGTTTAAACTGGTTTAAATTTCACAAAAACGGTTCTGACCAGTTTAAACTGGTTCAAACTGGATCAAACCTGTTCAAGTTGGAAGAAAATGGTTCAAACCTGGTCAAAAAGTTTCAGACCGGTTCAAAGAGGTTCAAACCAGTTTAAAACTGTTCAAACCAGATCAAACCGGTTCAGACCAGTTCAAAACAGCTCAAACCAGATCAAAAAGGTTCAGAGCGGTTTATACTGGATCAAAATGATTCAAACCGGGTGTGGTGGCTCACGCCTGTAATCCCAGCACTCAGGAGGCAGAGACAGGAGGATTGCTGAATTTGAAGCTTGCCTAGGCTACATAGTGAGCTCAGAGCCAGCCTCAACTACAAAGCGAGTCCCTGTCTCAAAAAAAAAAAAAAAAAAAAAAAAAAAACTGTTCAGGATGCTTCATACCAGATCAAACCAGTTCAGAGGAGTTTAAAAACCGGCTAAAACTGAACTAAACTTGATCAGAGCAGTTTACATTGGCTCAAACCGGTTTAGACCACTTTGGACCAGATCAGAGAAGCTGAGAACAGTTTGAATAGGTTCAAACCAGACCAAACTGGCTGAGACCGGTTTAAAACAGATCAAATAGGTTCAGACCAGATTAGACCGGTTGAAATCAGTTCAGGCCAGTTTAGACCGGTTCAGACCGGTTCAATCTGGTTCAGACAAGCTCAAAACGGTTTACATTGGTTCAAACTGATTCAGACCAGATTGAAATGGTTCAGACCAGCTCAAACAGGTTTAGACCTGTTCAAACTGGATAAAACAGGTCTAGACCAGTTTAAGCCAGTTTAGACTGGCTCAAACTGGTTCAGATAAGCTGAGATCGGTTCATACTGGTTGAGACAGGTTTAGACCAGTTCAAACTGGATCAACACAGTTTAGACTGGATCAAACCGGTTCAGACCGGTTTATACTGGTTCAAACCGGTTCAGACCAGTTTGATCTGGTTCAGACCAGTTTAGACCGTTTCATACGTGTTCAGACAGGTTCAAACTGGATCAAACCAGTTCAGACCGTTTTATACGGGTTCAAACTGTTTGAGACCGGTTCAGACCCACTTAAACTGGGTCAGATCGGATAAAACCGGTTCAGTCCGGATCAGACCAGATGAAACCAGTTCAGGCCAGTTTAGACCGGATCAAAGTGGTTCAGAGTGGATCAAACCTTTTCAAACTGGATCAAACCATTTCAAACCAGATCATACCATTTCAAACCAGATGAAACCAGTTTAGAATGGTTCAAACTGGTTCAAAATGGATAAACCCAGTTCAGACCAGTTTAGAACAGTTTGTAGAGGTTGAAACCAGTTCAGACTGGTTCGAAACAGTTCAGACCAGTTTAGAATGGTTGAAAGCTTTTCAGAACAGTTCAAACTGGTTCAAACCAGATGAAACCAGTTTAGACCAGATCAAACCAGCTCAGAATGGTTCAGACTGGCTAAAACCGGTTTAGACCAGATCAAAACAGTTCAAACCGGTTCAAACCGGTTTGAACCAGATCACACCAGTTGAAACGAGTAGATGCCAGTTTAAACCGGTTGAGACCAGCTCAAACCGGTTTAGAACAGTTCGAACCCATTCTGACCAGTTTAGACTGGCGGAAACCGGTTCAGACCAGCTCAAACAGGTTTAGACCGGTTCAAAGCGCATCAAACCAGTTCAGTCCGGTTCAGACCAGCTCACACTGGTTTACACCAGTTGAAACCGGATAAAACCGGTTGAGAACAGTTTAAACCGGTTCAGAGGGGCCCAGGCTGATTCAGACCGGCTTAAAGCTGTTCAGACTACCTCAGATTCATTTACACTGGTTCAGACTGGTTAAAGTGGATAGAGCCATAAAACACAGGTGAAGACCAGTTCAGACTGGATGAGACTGGTTTAAACGGGATCAGACTGGTTCAGACTGGATCAAACCATTTAAGACTGGTTCTGACCAGCTAAAACTGACCAAATGCACCTGGTTCAGTCCAGATGAAACTGGTTCAGACCGGTTCAAACCAGATCAGACACTTTCAGATCAGTTCAAATGGGATGAAACTGGTTCAAAGCCGATAAACCCAGATAAAACCACTTAAGACTCGATCAGACCACATCAGAATGTTTTACACTGGTTCAGACTGCTTCAAATTGGATCAAACTGGTTCCAACCGGTTCAAAACAATGAAACCAGTTTAGGCTATTTTAAACTGGTTCTGACCGGTTCAAACTGGATGAAACCAGCTTAGACAGGTTTAAACCGGTTCAGACTGTATCAAACTGGATCAGATCTGTTCAAACTGGGTCAAACTGGTTCAGACCGGTTCAAACCAAGTGAAACAATTTTAGACTAGTTCCGATTGATTCAAACCAGATAAAACCGTTTGAGACCCATTTCAAGCAGTTCAGACCACTGCAAACCGGTTCAGACCAGTTTAATCTGGTTCAGACAGGTTTAGACTGGTTCAAATGGGTCAAACCGGTTCAAATTGGTTTAGACGGGTTCAAACCAGTCTAACTGGTTCAAACTGGATCAAACCAGATCAAACTGGTTTCCACCGGTTCAAACTGCGACCGTTTCAAACTGGTTTTGACTGTTTCAAACTGGTTTAAAACGTTTCAAACTGGTATTGACTGGTCCAAACTGGTTTTGACCAGTTCAAACCAGTTCTAACTTGTTTTGACCTATTCAAACTGTTTTAGACCAGTTCAAACCTTTTCAAAATGGATCAAACTGGTTCAAACTGGTTTTGACTGATTCATACTGGATTAGACTGGTTCAAACTGGATCAAAACACTTCAAACTTGTTCTGACCGGTTCAAAATGGCTCCAACTGGTTTCGACTGGTTCTAGATTAAACCAGTTCAAACTGGTTTCCACCGATTCAAACTGTGTGCGACCGTTTCAAATTGGTTTCAATGGGTTCAAACTGGTTTACATCGTTTCAAACTGGTTGCGACCGGTTTTGACTGGTTCAAACTGGTTTCAACCAGTTCAAAGCAGATTGTACTGGCTCAAACTGGTTTTATCTGGTCCAAACTGGTTTTAACTGGTTCAAACTGGTTTAGACTGGTTCAAACTGGTTCAAAATGGGTCAAACTGGCTCAGACTGGCATTGGCCAGTTCAAACTGGTTTCAACCGGTTCAGACTTGTTTCGACCAGTTCAAACCGGTTCAAACCGGTTTTGACCAGTTTAATCCGGATCAAGCTGGTTCAAAGTGGTTTAGAGCCATTCAAACCTGGTTTAGACCGCTTCAAACTTGTTGATACCAGATCTAACCGGATCAAACCTCTTCAAACTTGTTTTGACAGGTTCAAACTGGTTTCGACCTGTTCAAACCGAATCAAAAAGCTTCAAACTGGTTTCGAACGGTTCAAACTATTTCCAACCGATTCAAACCGGTTCAAACTAGATCAAACTGCTTTAAACTGGTTTCAACCGGTTCAAACTGTTTTCGACTGGTTCAGACCTGTTCAGACTCATTCAAACACATGAAACCGGTTCAGACCGGATGAAACCAGTTCAGACCAGTTCAAACTGGATAAAACCAGTTTAGACCAGTTTAAACCAGTTCAAACAGGTTCTGACTGGACAACATCGGTTCAGAGTGGATAAAACCTGTTCGGGCCTTTTCAGACTGAATGAAACTGGTTTAGACTGTTTCAAACCAGTTCAAACTGGATCAAACCGGTTCAGACCGGTTTAGACCGTATCAAACCAGTTCCTACTGGTTCAGACCGTTTCAAACCAGTTTATACCGGTTCAAACCTGTTCAGACTAGTTTAAAACGGTTCAGAGCAGTTTGAACTAGTTCAGACCAATTTAGACCAGTTCAAACCAGTTCAGACCGGTTCAGACCTTTTTAAACTGTTTAAGACCGGATCAAACTGGTTCAGACCTTCTGAGACTGGTTTAAACTGGTCCAACTTGTATCAAACCATTTCAAAGTGGTTCAAACCGGTTCAGACTTTTCTAACTGGGTCAAACTGCCTTAAACCAGTTCAATGAGGAACAAATCAGTTCAGATTGCTTCCAACCGGCTCAAACTGGATTTGACTTGTTTAGAATGTATCAAATGGGTTCAGAACCGTTCAAAACTGGATTATACTGGTTCAGACCACTTTAGATTAATGCAAACAGATTCAGACAAGTTTATACCGGTTAGACTGGTTCAAACCACATCAAACCGATTCAGACTAGTTTAAGCTGGTTCAAACCTGTTCAAACTGAATTGGACCCGTTGAGACAGGATCAAACCAGTTCAGACTTGTTTAAACCGTTTAGACCAGTTCAAACTGGATCAAATCCATTCAGACTGGTTCAAATTAGATCAAAGCGGTTCAAACTGGATCAAACTTGTTCAAGCTGGATTGTACTGCTTTAGACTGGATCAAACCTTTTCCTACCAGTTCACACTATTTCAAACTTAATCACACCAGTTCAAACTGTATTGGACCAGTTGCGACCAGATCAAACCAGTTCCGACCATTTAAACTGGTTTAAATGGGATCAAACTTGTTTACACTGGTCCAAACTTCATTGGACCAGTTCAAACTGGATTAAACCGGTTCAAATTGCATTGGATTGGTTCAGACCAGTTTAAACCAATTCAAACAGGATTAGACTGGTTCAAAGTGGATTAAACTGGGTTCAGCTGGATCAAACCGGTTCAATCTGTTTTAAATCTGTTCTAACTGATTTAAAGTGGTTCAAAGTGGATCAAACTGGTTCAGACTGGTTCCAACTGCTTCAAGCTGGATTGGACCAGGGGTGGGGATGCTGGGGTGGTCCAGGTGGGGAGCTACTGGTTGCAAACCATAGAAGGAAGACCAAGGAGTGGGAAGAAGGTGGCTGCTTTAGGACCACTGCAGGCTGGGCTGAGGAAAGGAAGAAAAAAAAGCTGTGTTGGCATGAATTTTCCAGACAACAGCAGGAGGGAGAGGAAAGGGAATGGGTAATAAATGAGCCAAGGAGATGGGTTCCCTTTGTCCTCCTAGGGGTCAAACTAAGCTCTAGGTCTGGCATGACAGTCCCATGTGCCACCATGCATGGTCCATTCTGTGGTTGTGATGACTGTGTAATGACATATATCCACTATCCACGTGGAATGGCTTCACTGTCCCACAAAACCCATGTTCTGCCTTTTCCTTTTTCCTTTTAAAAGGGCCGGGGATTTAGCCCAAGTAATGCACCTACCTTGGAAACACGACAGCCAGAGTTCAATCCCTGGTACTGCAAAAAAAAAAAAAAAAAAAAAAGGTGCCTCCCTTTTACTTTTAAAAAATGCAACTAGATATGGTCCCAGCATGCACCTGTAGTCCCAGCACTTGTAAAGCTGAGGCAAGAAGATAGCCATGAGTTCAAGGCCAACCTGAGCTACCCAGCAAGTGTCTGCCTTTAAAAACAAAAGCTACCAGAAAGTTCAAAATTGCATGTGTGACTCACATTTGTGACACACCTCATTTGAATAGCATTTTCCCTAAATAGATTTTAAATTTTTTAAAAAGGCATTAAAACATAAAGAAGTGGGAGATACTAGTGGCAAGATAAAAAATCCCAGAGCCATAGATTTAGCTCAGTGGTTTCGATGCCTGCCTTGTAAGCCAAAATCCCCAGTAGCCAAATGCAATGCTGGGCCTGGTGACTCAAGCCCACCAGCAATCAGTACCACAGTGCCCGGCATGGTGGCTCATGCCTGTAATCCCAGCACTTGGGAGGCAGAGGCAGGAGGATTGCTCAGTTCGAGGTTTGCCTGGGCTAGTGAGCTCAGGGCCAGCCTGAACTACAAAGCAAGACCCTGTCTCAAAAAAAAAAAAAAATCCCAGTGCAACCAGGCTGATGTAGCAATTTAGTGAATCCATACTTCATATAGAGGTGGGATTATTGAGAGTTGGAGAGGCCTAGACTAGGTAACAGAGCAAGACCCTGTCTCAAAAATTAGTTAGTTAAAATAATAATAAATTATTTAGAAGTTGGTGAAATAACTATGCATGCACAGAAACTGTTTTGCTAAAAATCAACTTGACAATATGCATCAGGATCCTTTAGATTTTATCAGGATCCTTTAGATTTTGTCCCTTGATGATTCTGACAGAAAATTTAAAAGCTGAACTGCAGTCATCTGCTGTGGTCTTTTGGGGTTCTGGGATTATAGGAATGCACCAGCACACCCAGTCATGACAGAAACTATTTTAAATTTTAAGTTGTTTGTGCACAGAGTGGGAATTTAGCTCAGTGGTTCTGGTGTCTGCCTTGAAAAGTCCCAAATTCCATCCCTGGTAACCACATACAATAATAATGAGCATTGTAACTCAGTCCACCAACAATCAGTATTACATACAACAATGCTGGGTGTGGTGGCCTGTAATCCCAGCACTCAGGAGGCAGAGGCAAGAGGACTGCTAAATTGAGGCTTGTCTGGGCTACATAGTGAGCTCAGGGCCAGCCTAAACTACAAAGTGACACCCAAAACAAACCAAACAAAACCCCCCAAAAAAGCTGTTTATATACTAGGTGGAAGAAAATTGTTATTCATTCACTCTTTCTTTCGTTGTTCTCTTTCTCTCTCTCTCTCTCTGTTTTTTTTTTTTTTTTTTTTTTTTTTGGTACTAAGGCAGGAATCCAAAATCTTTGCAATGAGTTATCTCACTTGCACTATGTGTATGCATTTCAGTGTGTGCGTATATGTTGTTCTACTCTGTTTTGGAGAGATCTCACTAAATTGCCCCAGATGGGCCTTGAATTTGCAATCCTCTTGTCTCAACCACTCAGGGATTACAGGTGGTTTGAAATAATTTTTATTTTATTTTATTTATTTATTTTTTTGAGACAGGGTCTCGCTTTGTAGTTCATGCTGGCCCTGAGCTCACTATGTAGCCCAGGCAAGCCTCAATTTAGCAATCCTCTTGCCTCTGCCTCCCGAGTGCTGGGATTATAGGTTTGAGCCAACAAGCTCGGCATTTGTGGTATGTGGTACTGACTGCTGGTGGGCGTGAGTCACCATGCCTGGTATTGTGGTATGTGGTTACTGGGGATTGAACCAGGGACCTTGTGCTTGCTAGGCAAACACTGGATCCATTGAGCTAAATCTCTGGCCTATAGAGAAATTTTGTTTGTTTGTTTGTTTTGACACAGGGTCTCACTTTGTAGTTCAGGCTGGCCCTGAGGAAATAATTTTTAAATAAACTGTGGTCTTTAATGTGGTTGGCAAGGAGTTTTTAGTGACATGGAAAAATATTGAAAATGTAGAAACACCTTATATGTGCTATATACTTCTGGAATATACAATGAAACTTATTTAATGAAAAAATGGCCAGGCAAGAGGAGAAATTGCTCCAAATTTTTCCAGTCTCTAAGAAGGAAAAGTCATATTTAAAAATGTCACAGGTAAGAAGTCATCTGCAAAGAGAACTCTATTTAACTAGCACTTATAGGTGCTTTCCCTTTACCAGGCCCCTCTTCGAGGGCTTGTAAATATTAGTCTATTGCTATCTGATAGAAGCCAGACAAGTGACTAAATTCTCTACAAGACACCGAAGAAATCATATATAATACAGCTAGAAGATTGTCATTTCAACATGGCATCAATATGATTAATAAATTAAAATAGGTTATCTCAAAAATAATTAGTTAATAGGAAGATGTCACAGTGGTTTACTTCACCTTCTTTATACCAAGTTTTCAAACTCATTGTGTACTTAGCAGACACTTGATTTTGTCTTTGTTTTTGGAGACAGAGTCTCACTGTGTTGCCCAGGCTAGCCTTGAACTCACAACCCCCCACTTTAGCCTCCTCCCAGGTCGTTGGAATGACAAGTGCAAACCACCATACTGGCCTAAGTATTAGATTTAATACAGCACATTCCATTCCAACTTTTTTTTTTTTTTTTTTTTTTGAGACAGGGTCTCTCTTTGTAGTTCGGGCTGGCTCTGAGCTCACTATGTAGCCCAGGCAAGCTTTGAACTCAGCAATCCGCCTGTCTCTGCCTCCAGAGTGCTGGGATTATGCCCAGCACTGTGGTATGTGGTATTGATTGCTGGTGGGCATGAGTCTACATCCTCAGCATTGTATATGATTTCTGGGGATCGAACTCAAGACCTTGCGCTTTCGAGGCAGGCACCGGAACTACTGAGCTAAGCCTCCAGCCCTCCATTCCAACTTTTGCATATTCCATAAGCCATGTTTCTTCAAAATTCAAATATAACATTTGGAATGCACACTGGTGCTACGGAAGTAGGATGCCCTTATACGCAGCTGCATTTTGGTAACAGAGAGGAAGAACATCATGTGATGATGAAAACAGAATTCAGGGTGATGTGTGTACAAATCGGTAGACATCAGACTGTTGGCAAACTGTCAAAACCAAGACAGTTCTTGGAAGGAACAAACTCTGCCAAGACTTTGATCTTGGACTTCAAGCCTCCAGAATGTCAAGAGAACACCTTTCTGTTGTTCAGGCCACTCTGTGCAGGGTCCTTTCTTACTGTACCTGGGGACCTGGGGTGAGTGGCTGCCAGGCTGGACAGTGTGGGGCAGCTCACAGACTCCTCCCTGTGCTGGGAGGGTGGCTCTCATGCTTCTTCCCAAGTATGGGTCAGGAAACTGAAGTTTAGAGCCTCCTGAGGTCTCAGGCCACCAAACAGCAAAGCCAAGACTGGAGCCCTGGCATGGTGTGGGATTGGGTTCTTGACATCATGACTTGGCTTCCTGACTGCTCCAGGTCACCCACAAGTCACTGTCTCCCTGACACAGGTAGCTGTCTTCCCTGCAGGCAGCAGCCCACTGAGTCTCCTCCAACCTCAGCCAGTGCGGGGGCATAGAGCACTTCTGTTTTGACTTCCATGGTGCACTCCCTCCTCTTCCTGACCTGAGCCGAAAGCTGAGAGAGGAGCTGGGCCGCACCGTACTGTTGTCCTTGCGCGACAGTGTGCTACCGCCCTCTCACCTCCAGGTGTGGCTCTGCTGGGCCACAGGTGCCCTGCTGGCAGTCCTGGCTCAACCCCGTGACCCGCCAACAGAAGGAAATATCTTGGGGCAAATGGCATCTGCCCTGTGGATGAAGAGCTGAGCAGGGGGAGGAGCCCTGCTGGCTTTGTCCCCACATCATCGCTACCTCAAGCCCTGTCTGCAGACATCTTTGCCAGTTAGGTCACTGTATGTTTCTCCAAATACGCTGAACTTGGCTTGGGTGATCCTGGGTGGAGGGCTGGGAGGGCATGTTTGCCTGGCACCAGGCAGGCGGCCTCATGCCTGGACCTGCCTCGGGGGTGAGATTAAACTAAGGTTCCCCCCACCCCAGCATAGGGTGACACCATGGAAAGGTGGACTCTGATGTGGGCACACCCAGCTACTCCCAGGGGATAGGATAAGGACATGGGAAAAGGTGGACCAGGGAGCCTGACCAACCACCCCAGAGACAGACGACCAGAAAGGAGGGTTAAGCATCTCGAATCCTGTGGTCCCTCTTGGATTTCTGCGTATCTTTCCTTAAGAAACGTCTCTGTCCCTTTCCCAAGCCACACAACATCAGGAGGGGCCATCCATCCTCCCTTGCTGCTTCTGCCTACCTCGGGCCTTCGTGCGCGCTACTCCCTCTGACTTGAACACTACCTTCAGTTCCTCCCTCCCCAGGGCCCAGTTAGTGATCTCCTGTGACGCTCCAGCTGAATGCTCAGACAAAACTCTGTTTCTCTTTTTCTGAGTACTGTTCCCTTGAAATAGTGCCATTTGATTCATCCCTATAACTGGCAGGCCCTTCGAGGAATGGCTGAATTTTCTCTGCTTCTTGTATGCCTGGGTTCCCATTTTTGTACACATGAGCGCTGAGCTTCAGAAGCTAAGAAGGACCAGGGCTGAGGTTTAAACTCTTACCCATCTGTACCTAAGGCCTGAATTCTGAATGACCACCTGTTCTGGTCCCCTGAAGGTAGAATATTTTAATACAGATCTGAGCCAGAGCACTGTACTACGGAGGCCCAGAGGGACATTCGAGGGGAAGGTGGCCATCCAAAGAAAGTCATAGAGATGAAAAAGAGGAAAGGAGACCGTGTTCAAAAAGATCGAGATCGCTGGGCATGGTGGCTCACGCCTGTCATCCCAGCACTTGGGAGGCAGAAACAGGAGGATTGCTGAGTTCGAGGTTTGCCTGGGCTACATAGTGAGCTCGGGGCCGGCCTGCACTAAAAAGCGAGACCCTGTCTCAAAAAAAAAAAAAAAAAAAAAAAGAGATAGTTCATCAAAGAACTTAAGCCTGCACTGAGGATTTGGGGTTATGTTTCTCGGAAGTATGGAGCCGTTAACAATTTCAAAGGAAGAAATGAATCACGGAACCTGGATTCCAGGATGAATGCTGACTTGGCATAGCAGACATTCAGAACAGGCAAACCAGTCAGGAAGTTATTGCAAAGATTCCTGCCACGTGGGGGCACTGGGAGAGGGCACCAGCCCCCTCTCTCCCACACCAGCTGCGTTGGCAAGATTAGCTGGGGATGGTGCTTCAAGGAATGATTTGGGGAGTACTGCTTCCCTTTCAATTTCATTAAAGAGATTGAGAAGTACTGGTATTAACTCTTCTTTAAAAGTTTTGTAGAATTCAGTAGTGAATCCATCAGGACCAGGGCTTTTCTTTGTTGGTAGGTTTTTTATTACATTTTCAATTTCCCAGATTGATATCAGATTGTTTAACATTTTTATATCCTCTTCATTCAGCTTTGGAAGTTCATATGAGTCTAGGAATCTATCCATTTCTTCTAGATTTTCCATCTTCTTGGAATATAGATTTTCAAAATATGTGTTTATGATCC
>PVIC010032495.1:0-20802 GCA_004025085.1 Thryonomys swinderianus | reverse complement strand
TTGTATTGTACTGTATTAATTTTTTTTTTTTCTGAGACAGAGTCTTGCTTTGCAGTTCAGGCTGGCCCTGAGCTCACTATGTAGCCCAGGCAAGCCTCAAACTCAGCAATCCTCCTGCCTCTGCCTCCTGACTGCTGGGATTACAGGCGTGAGCCACCACACCCGGCACTGTGGTATGTGGTATTGATAGCTGGTGGGCGTGAGTCACCACGCCCAGTATTGTATGTGGGTACCGGGGATGGAACTCAGGACCTCGCATTTGCAAGGCAGGTGCCGGAACCACTGAGCTAAGTTCCAGGCCCTAGATTAAGCCATTTTAAAAACAATAGCACTATCATTATTTCTAAAGAAACCAAGATGTAGGCTGGTTGTTTTAAAAAGAATTTACTCAACATGAAATTATGAGCATGAAAGAGAAACTACATTGCAAAAACAATTTGTTTTGATAGCCAAACGCAGGTGAACTGACAACTACTAAATCGGAGACTACTGAGGAAATGAATTGGAAGGGTATTTTCAATTTAAAATTCTTTGGTTCTGCTAATTTGCTAGAAGTGAATTTAATTTAATAGTCTTTTGCTTCTGAAAAGAATACCACATACGTTTGGAATAATTTGAAGACGTGAGAATGGTTTCAAATTATCAGTTTCAGTTGATTTCTGATACAGTACAGGTCTTTGTCACCGTAAGAATTCATACTGTGTTAGTGCCTGTACTAGTTTTCTTGAAATGAAAAGTTCCCCCAAGAAGCCTCAAAGATTAAGCCTAATAACTAAATTCGACACCAAAGGACTCATCCTTCAAAATAACACCTTTCAAATTCTTCCTGGTCCAAATAGTTCCCAAGGAACTTACAGGAAATAGCTATAATTAGCTTCATTTTGTATTTTCTTTAAGAGAAAACCTGGCTTGACAAACAAAATTAGCATAGATTATTGTGGGAACTATGGAAAATGATAGGAAAAGAGAAACAATAATACAAAAGCAAGATAATATGATAAATATTCTACGTGTTGCTAAAATGCTTTATTGCTTTTTATTTCATAAACAAGTCCCACGTAATTTTGTAAAATGATGAATTCAAAGTTTCCTCATCAGAAATAGTTGGTTCTGCTTTCACACTTGTTTATATTTTCTAGTGCTATATATTATTGAGGATAAAAAGAATCTTTATTTTCTGATGGCTGACTTCTCTTATACCACAATATAAGATAGGACAGCAGTCGGAAAGCATGTAAACGCAAAATGTGAGCAAAGTCTACAACTTATAAATCTTATTCTTTGACACATATCTGTGCTTAACACAGTGCCTGGTGAAGAAAACTATCTTTCCTATAGAAGCTCAGTGACATAAGAGATTGCTGGAATTATATTTTATTATGAAAGTACAAATACTATACTATTAAAAACCTCTGAGGGGGAAGAGAATGAATGAATTTTGCTGTGAGGCATAGAGAGAATTCTCTCCTTTCCATAATTCAGTCCCCGTTGCTATCCTGATTGTTCTATAACGAAACACATTGGAATCCAGAGTCAGCAGCTAACTTCCAAAGAAACATACTTGGGTCGTGACTCATTGATGAATAAAGAAATATTGACACAGAGCGATTGTGTAGACTTGCCATTTCAGTTCCACTTACTAAAAGCCTGACGTCCGTCCTGCTCACCAGAAGGCTTCCTCTGTGTCTGTCAAGAGAACTTTGCATGAAAAACCAAAAATGATATTGGCAGCCTCTGTCCCACACTGCCCTTCCGGAGAGAGAGAGGCAGCCATTCCGGAGCGAAGGTCAGCAGAGTTGAAGGCTCAAGCCTCTAACACAATGATGTGGACCATTTTCATAACTCTTTGTTCTGTGGTTAAAATACCTCAATATCAACCTTCTCATTTATTAATAGGTTAGTTTTGTTTGGGTCTGAAATATTGGTAAAGACTGCATTGCATGTCCAACATCGTAGAGATCAAAAAAGTTGTACATTTTGCCCCATTTACATTTGAAATTTAATTTTGCACCTCCACAGACACATTTCCTATAGTTAGATTCAGAAAGGATTACTAAAGAATGCATGTACGGAGAAGTCGAATTTCAAGAACTGAAGGCATTTTGCTATTTTCCTGTCCACAGACCTCGGTCATTAAGTCGCCCCATGGTGCTTTGGGAAAATGCAGCCTAAGTCAAGTTGAGAAAGAGCTTGGGGAGCATGTGGCAGTCTCATGTATTGTGAGGCTCTCCAGCAGGACTTCAAAGAGGAGTTTTGATTGTTGCAGATGGGAGGCATGCTTTCCACAAAAATACCTTTTTAAGACTCATGGTGCTGTAATTCATATGGGAGGCACTTGTGATTCGTTCCCGATGATGTTAGGATCATTTAACTCACAAAACCATTGTCGCTACCATAAAAGCCTTTCATCTGGAGCCAGAAAGGTTTATTTCATGCAAATGAAAATTTTTCATTAAAGTATCACCTTAATAATGGACAAGGATATACATTTTCTGGTCATGTTTAAAATGTAAATTTATGAACATATTCTGAAGATTCATTTCATGTTAAGATCTTTACTTATTTCATGTCCTAGGACCCCTTCCAAGTTCATTGAAACCGGAAATCAATTTTAGAAGAAATATGGAGATTATTATCATTAAATCTTTCAGTTGGCTTATTCCAAGCAGTCCTATAAATATTACATATGTTTTAAAGAAGGCACTTTCAACCACAGTAAAAATCCTTTTACTCTTCTAGTCAGTGATATTCCATTAGGTAAGTTTATATTCTCTGCACCTTTTGAAAGCAAATGAATATTTACTTTGTATTCTAAACAAAGCCTGAAATGCTGGAATATTTCACTGCCATTATTTCTGAAAAATAAAATGTATCCTCAGAGCTTCCCTAAAATAAAAATGGTTAGAAAGGCCGACTGGCATTTTGACTATGCATCACTCCATCCAACTTTGATCCAACTATATATCAATTTTTATTAAGTAAGTACTGTGTGCGAGGAGAGTCTTATCTGTAAATCTTACTCAATAATTACATTTAAACTTCAGTTTTCCATCCAGAGATATGACTAAAGGTTACTTATTCTACTGCACAGATCTGAAATGAGTTTCCAATCACAAAAGTCACTTACAAAGATAGTATGTGGAATAGAACCTGACACACAGCAGGTGCCTGGCACTTATTTTTTAAATGAAAGATTTTAATCCTGAAATTGTAGGTCTAGCAATGCATTTCAAGACTGATTATCAATCATTTCACATTGAGAATGAGAAAATCAAGCCTCAGAACTTTGAATTATCAATGCAAATCAACAACAGAGCTGGCATTAGAACACGCATTTCCCAGAGAGGGCATTTCCCACTGTTCTTTGCTGCCAATTTACAGATATTAATACTGGACTTATTTTGAGATAGGATTTCCAGTTCAAAAGGAACTACTTCAGAAAGAGCTCCTTGACAACAAGTGATTTTTACAAATCATTGCTTTGGTGTGTTGAGTGTAAATAAATCAGAAGCATAAGAAGTAAATTTCCTTTAAAGTATGCAGTACAGTATAAAACCAGTGTAGAGAAAAAAAAAAAAAACCCTAGCAAATGCCTTTGGAAATCATAGGGCTCTTCCTTGCCACTGCTCCACAAAAGTGATTTGTGTCAGACCCCAACTGCAACCTGATTTGCCAATCTCTGGTTTTTACCACTATTTTCAATGATGCATCAGACATATGGGCTCTGCTAAATCACCGATGTTCTGGGGTAACTGGCAAGTGGGATGGAATCGGAGCAGACGAGCTTATGCTCAGCAATGATGAGCCCATTGCAATAGTCCATATTGCTCAAATACAACCAATATTTCCTGGGAATATCTCCCATAAAGATAAAAGAAAGATACAGTCCTTTGGTTTGTTCCCCCGAAATAACATACACAATAAGCATTCATGTCGTGTATCCATAACGATTATTGCTTCATCCTAGCCATTCCTGTGAATGGCAAAAATATTTCTCAGTTCACTTTGACTAAGTGAAATGGGAGATTTGGACCACTGGTAAGGGGAGAGAGGATAATTTAGTCACATGTATGTCTTAGAAGTGAAGTTTCTCCAGGTGATTATAAAAAAGGAAGTTAGAGAGATTTAAAGCATAAGACTACTTGATGCATCACTGACTAATGTCTTGAGCAGACTGCATGAAAGGAATTGTTGGTGGCTTCTAGCCAGGTAGGAAGTGGAGTCCTCAATCTCTACCTTCAAGAACTGAATTGTCCAGCAACTTGAATGACCTTGAGAGAGAGAAGGTTTCCCCAGAACCTTCAGGGTGAAGATCAAGGCTGACCAGGAGCTTGGTAACAGTCCTGGGTGACTTGAAGTTCAGAACCAGTTGAGTCTGCAGACTTGTGACCTACAGAACCGTGAAGTTAATGGAGACAGTACTGTAAATTTCTAAACCTCACACAGCCCTGAGTAGCTCAGAGGCCTAAGGAAAGCCATCCTTCTCATTTATAAGATAAACTGAGAACATAGGGAATGTTAAAGTAATAAAAAGAACTACAGCGATTAGCAACTCTAAAATGTATAGCCTGGGGTGAGTCCTGGCTTTGCGTAGGCATTTACTATCATTCCATTCTTATATGAACACCTTGTGCCCAGATTTCTACAGAGAGCAAACAATGAGTTAGGAAAGATGGCTGACTTTCCCAGTGTAATCCAACTAGATATTAGTAGAGTCAGGATTCATCTCAGATTTGTTCTTTACTTTACAGTGTATATCTACATGCAAAAGGCGTATTTACTTTTCAGCTGGCAAGGATGAAGTGCCTACTACATTTCACTATGTGTACAGAAAGTTCACCTCTCTCCCGAGGCTCCGCTAAGTGACAAGTGTCCGTATGCTCGCAGCGCAAGATAGGCACTTTGAAAATGCACGAAAACGTTATCCTTCAAACCTGAAGGAGGTGGATTGCTGGGAGAAAACAGAGTCATGATGAGTTTTCAGTAGTGATAAAACACTGCAAATAGACTCCGGGCTCCTTGCTTCCTGTGACCTCGAACCAACACCAAAATCTGTCAGTCACTTGGTGAAGGAGAACACAGGCCCTGCACTGCTGAGCGAGGACGGAGTGCCCATTCTCGATCAGGGAGACTTGCGGAGTTCTGAAATTTCCCAAGGAGCTGAAGGCCCCGATGAGACACCAGCCGCGGCAGGTTGGATACCGCAAAGATTTTCTCACTGATGTATCAGTGATGATTTTCATGATTATAAGAGTGTAAAAAGTAGACACCGGACCGGGGGAGAGAGAAAGACTGAACCTCACTAACTTGGAGCAGTGAACTCCGCACACCAGCCACATGGTGATCCATTGCCGATTTATCAAGATTAAACCTAAATCCTCCACAACTTAGTATCCCCCTTTGCCAGCTTCTGCTCGTACCTCTCTTTACTTGGATGTAACTATAATAAAATGTTTTTGTCCACATCCAGTTAATTCTTATTCACACTTTAAATTCAGAGTAATCGGTATCCTAGTCCTCCTCTGATATGTAGATGTCTATGTATAGGGCCTACTATAGTTAGATCTGAACTATCCTCCCAAACTCTTGTGCATTTGGAAGGTGAGTGAATCCTGGGTGCTGTCCTCATGAGTGAATTCACCCATGGACTCAGTGGCTGAATGTTAGGAAGTGGACCCTTGACAAAGGTGGTCGCTAGGGAAGGATGTATTTTTCTCTCTACCTTCTTGCTTCTTGACTGCCATGGGATGAGCCCTTTTCTTCCACCAGATATTTCTCCCTTGGAGCCAACCAACAGTGGACTAACTCCTATAAAAACTGTGAGCCAAAGTAAACCTCTTCTTTAAATTGTGGGTGTTGGCTTTTCTGTCCCAGCAACAAAAACAGTGACTAATACAGAAATTAGTACCAGAGAAGTGGGATTTTTGCTCTGACTCTGTGTGGTTCAGAAGCCACTGCAAGTGGTTTGTGGGAAAATGTGGCAAGGTTTGGGGATGTCCACTACAGAAGCCCTTGAGTTATGCAAAAAGTTTGATGGATAATTCTGTTTGGATCTCAGAAGATCAGAGTATTGATGAGAATCATAGACCCAGGCTCCAGAGGGGCCAGCAGGAAAAAGAAGTCCACTAGCAGTTGGACTAGAGGCCATGTGTGTTTTTTCACTCTGGCAGAATACTTGCCTGCATTTTGCCCATGTCCTGAGACTTTGCAGGAGACTGAGATCAAGGGTGGTAGACTATCATCTGGAAGAAGAAATAGCCGGCCGTGACGTCCATAAAGGTGGCTACTTTCAACCGGGTTTAGAGTAAGAACTGGGATAAAAAGGTAAAGATGAGTCATTTGAAAGCATTTTTCTTTTGGCCAGAAAAAAAGTAAGTTATAAAGTTGGGGCATGAGAGAGCTTGCTAAAAATGTTAGCATTCAAAAAGTAGCCAAGTATTTTGCATGAGAAAAATAAGAAAGATGATTTGAAGATAGCTCATGAATCGGCCATACCCAGTCTTTCCTGAGCTCAAGGATGAGGCTCTGTGACCATTTCAAGAAATGCCTTGTAAGGAACTGATTTCCCAGGGTTCACGGAACTGCTCAGCCAAACAGGCACCAAACAGTTGCTACACTCGTGCTCAGGTGTACGTCATGGTCTGGGGGCGGCATGCTTCAGCATCATCCATACGGGGTCATACAAGCTTCCACCCCAATTTTGGAAGTCCAGGGAGGTCAGGCAGTGTGCCGCTAAGAGGACAGCACATGCTGCTGTGAGAGTGAAACTGGAAGTGTTGTGGGAGCCAGGAAGCTGGAGATGGGGGGACGTGGAAAGTCTGCTGTGAAAAATCACAGGCAGAGTGATCTGAGCTTTCCCAACGAGAAAGCAACTGGCAGGGCCCTATTGCCAAGGCTGCCAAAGCTCTTTGAAGCTCATATCTCATTACGATGTGCTCCAGGTTCTGGGCACGGACTTACAAGATTTAATGTTTTCCCTGCATTCTTTTGGCCTCATTTCTTGCTATCCTTCCATTTCTCCCTTTTGAACCAGGAGTGTTTACTCTGTGTATTATATGTTGGATTATTTACGTTTGTGGGTTTGTTTTTTTGGTTTTTGTTTGTTTTACAGGGACCTGCAGTTAAGAGTTTGCCTTAAGGGGCCGGAGGGTTAGCTCAGTGGTTCCGGCACCTGCCTCGCAAGCGCAAGGTCCTGAGTTCGATCCCCGGTAACCACATATAATGCTGGGTGTGGAGACTCACGCCCACCAGCAATCAACACCACATACCACAATGCCGGACGTGGTGGCTCACGCCTGTAATCCCAGCACTCGGGAGGCAGAGACGGGAGGATTGCTGAGTTCGCGGCAGCTTGCCTGGGCACCATAGTGAGCTCAGGGCCAGCCTGAACTACAAAGCGAGACCCTGTCTCAAAAAGCAAAAAAAAAAAAAAAACAACAAAGAGTTTGCCTTAAATCTCAGAGAAGACTTTAGGCTTGGACTTTTCAGAAAAGCTAAGACTTTAGTGACTCTTGGAGATGGATGTATTTTTCTTAGTGAGATGGACACAAACTCTTTCAGAGCCGAAAGTGAACGTTACAGTTTAGCTCTAAAATGTTCTCCGTAAGTCTTGCGTGTTTGAAAGCTGACAGGATCATGGGGACACTGGATCCATCCATTGATGAGTCCAGCAGCTGACTGTGCTGTTCAGAAGTGGGGCCTGGCTGGAGGTAAGTCACTGAGGTCATGACCAAGAACGGTGTATTCTTCTCCCCAGCTCCTCCCTTCTCTCTCTGCTTCTTGACTGCCACGGATAAGCACCTGTCTTCCGCAAATCCTCTGCTACACTGTATCTGCCTTGGAGTCATACAACTTCTGAATCCTGTAAAAATGACAAGGCATAATAAAGCCTTCTCCTTTAAGTTGCTCCTGTTGGATATTTTCTCCCAGCAACAGGAAGGTGACTGATAACACACCTCTTCACACTCAGTTTTTCTCTGTAATTCTAATTTTTCAGATTGGACTACAGACTTCACAGACCACGTCTTAGCAGACTCTTTATATCCAGTACTATGTACAGTGCTGGGCAAGCCCAACAAATGATAATTAAGTGGTAGTGAACAGATATTCCACAGAGTTGAAACAGACTTTATGGACTAGGCTGGGTAGTAATAACTAAGGTTCATGTGGAATTCGCCACAGTGTATGCTCTGCAACAAACACTGTATTACTTATTTCACTGTCCCAAAATATGCAAGAGGAACTATCATTGTTTTCATTTTAGCGTTAAGAAAACAAACAGCAAATATATGTACATTTTCCAGTGTGAGCACAGCAGAGGTGGGATTTAAAACTGCTCTCTGAAATTTAAATTCTTCATAAGGCCCAACTCTTTTGAGTGCTGTAGTTATACTGGAGAACAATGGTTTCAGAGAAAAGGAAATAAAAGGGAGGGGAAAAGCATGAAAAATGATATGTTCTTTTCGTACACCTGCATAGAATATCTAGATCTTCAAGAATGTGGGAATTTTTATCTTTTTTTTTTCCAGTACCAGGGTTTGAACTCAGGACCTTGCACTTGTCAGGCAGGCACAGAGCCACTGAACTACATCTGTGGCTCTGTAATGGTAATGTGGGACTATGAATGGAAAATATTTTCAAGGATTAGGGATAATGGGTGACTGATGAAGAGCACCTTAAAGGAAGTCTTAAGAAACACAATACACCCAGTAGAAAATTCAAATCTTTCTTTCTTTGCATTGTTTCTAACTAGATCTATAAAACTTATAAATAATTTCACTGACTTAGTTTCAGACAAAATGATGCTAAAACACCAGGTCTTCAAGGGGATTCAATGAGATGACTAGGAAAAATCAATTTCTTTAAGAGATATGCATTGAGAACCTACTGTGTGATCCAAGAACTGTGCTAGCCACTGCAGATATGTTGGTAGTTGAGCAAAGTTGGTCCCACCCTTACATCACTTATAAATGAAAGTAGCGAGATCTAACATGTTAAGTGCTTCAAAAGCATTGTCTCGTGTGATCATCACACAGCTGCTCAATGGGAGCATAAGTAATAAAATTAACTTAATCAGTTAAATCCTTCAGTGGCAAAGGTGTAATAAAAAGTTGAGTTGCTAATAAAGTCCTCACAGAACTGCAAAAGGCAATACTGAAACTCATATAAAAACACAAAAGACACCAAATAGTCAGCAGTCCCAAGCAAAAAGAACAATGCTGGAGACACAAAACAACCAATTTTAAAATAGAACATAGAGCTATTTTAAGAACAGCATGCCTTTGGCATACAAATGGGAACGTAGTCAAGAGCGAACAACAGAGGCTCCAAGAGAAACCTATGTACCTGCAGCCACGCAGCTCTCAGTAAGGAAGTCAAAAACAAAGACTGGAGGGCCGGAGGGTTAGCTCAGTGGTTCCGGCGCCTGCCTCGCAAGCGCAAGGTCCTGAGTTCGATCCCAGTAACCACATAGAATGCTGGGCGTGGAGACACACCCACCAACAATCAACACCGCATACCACAATGCCGGACGTGGTGGCTCATGCCTGTCATCCCAGCACTCGGGAGGCAGAGGCAGGAGGATTGCTGAGTTCAAGGCTTGCCTGGGCTGCAGAGTGAGCTGAGGGCCAGCCTGAACTACAGAACGAGACCCGGTTTCCAAAAAAAAAACAATTACTCTCATGTAAAGGAAAATTAAAAGATGCCAGAATATTATATAATTGCCAAAATCTTGGTATAAGATCAATTTTTTAGTTGAATTCTTTATTGGAACATTTTATATACACATCACAATCACGCTCAACATTGGGAATTAGTATCACTATATGACATAAGTTAAGATCTGTTTTGAATGCAATTGAACAGTTAGACCCTGTCTAAAAAAAAAAAAAAAAAAAAAAGAATTGTCAAATGGGCTGGCACCGAGATTAAAAGGTTTCTGCAGAGCAAAGGAAACAATCAACAAGGTTAAAGAGACAGTTTATAGGATGGGGGAGTCTTGGCCTGAAATTCATCTAATAGAAGGTTCGAAAAGTGATAAAGTAAAGCAAAAGTAAAAGTAGCTCTGATTAACCCAAGGACATGTTATACAAACCGGTGGATTGTGTGACACGTAAGACACATTCAGTTCCCTTCATGCCACTGCCACAGTACCGACCTTATAAGAATAGTAATCCTCAACCGGGCGTGGTGGCTCAAGCCTGTAATCCCAGCACTTGGGAGGCAGAGACAGGAGGATTGCTGAGTTCGAGGCTTGCCTGGACTCCATAGTGAGCTCAGAGCCAGCCTGAACTACAAAGCGAGACCCTGTCTCAAAAAAATCAAAAACAAAAACAAAAAACAATAGTAATCCTCAGATACTAACGACTAACTCATTCTCCTTACTCAAGCTTTAATATACATTAATAAAAATTGAGTTTTAGGAAAAAAGCACCTTAATTGTGCTGACAGTCTTCAATTTAGAAAGAAGATAATCCACCAGTTCTACTTTCACCAGAACTTGTAATTCTTTTACAGATTAAGGCTTGGGAGGTTGTGTGTTTTTGGTTTTTGGTTTTTGGTTTTAATTTTTAAAAATTGCCAGTCTACCTATGAATCTGCTGCCTCAGGACCTAGAGTAGCAGAGTAGATGGGATCACAGGCAGGCATCCTCATACCTGGTTCTACGCTTGCATTTCAATTTCAGTACAGTGTGAATTTGCAACATCAGCCCCTGCATCATCTCAGACAAGGACGGGCATGGTAACATTGGTAACTGACTGCTGCCCAAAAGCTTATCCATGAGTTTTCCCTGCTCATTCTTTTTTTTTTTTTTTTTTTGGAGACAGGGTCTCGCTTTGTAGTTCAGGCTGGCCCTGAGCTCACTATGGTGCCCAGGCAAGCCGCCGCGAACTCAGCAATCCTCCTGTCTCTGCCTCCCGAGTGCTGGGATGTCAGGCGTGAGCCACCACGTCCGGCATTGTGGTATGCGGCGTTGATTGTTGGTGGGCGTGTCTCCACGCCCAGCATTCTATGTGGTTACCGGGGATCGAACTCAGGACCTTGCGCTTGCGAGGCAGGCGCCGGAACCACTGAGCTAACCCTCCGGCCCCTCCCTGCTCATTCTTGTGGTTACTTCATAAGGAACTGGTCTAAGAAAACGATATTTTCAACCAGCATACTATCTGACCCATGATGACAAAAGTAATTGTTATCTTTAACAAACAAGCAAGACCTCATGATTTATTTTCATTTTGTATAGTCCTCCCAAACAGGTGATAATTCATTTCTGAAATGTTGGATAAATGTTAGCTAAATGATAAAAAAGTGTACTTCGTAGTAGAAAAACAAGTTTTTCATCTGCGAAAATGAGGACATATGTCTCACTGCCAGAAACATTTCTTGGAATCGCATTTCCCAAATGACCTAAGTTTTTAACTTTAAGACACAAATACCTGATTTTAAAAGATAAATATCTACCCTGTGGGCAAAACTGATGATTTCTTATTTTTTCTGCCATAAAAGGAGCTCAGAAACCTCCCAAATTACAGGTTTCAAGCAACCATTTAATTTAGATTGAGTTGAGAGCAATTGTATGTAAAATAAATATGAAATGACTCTAGATATGTTTGTTAAAGATTAAGAATTCTGTAATATATAGGCTTCTATTCACATTTGTGATTGCTGATTTCTAAAATAAATCACCATTTAACTGAAACACTTAAAGAACATGTTCAAAGGAAAGCATAGCATTCATCGAACTTCATGAGATTCTCATAAGCCCAGTAGGGCAATTCTAAAACAAATGAGTCCACTCTCCAAGATCATGGCAGAAAATGTGCCAGGTAAACACGGCCAGAATCCTACAAATCTTTACAAATGCTTTAGTTTGCCAATATGGACAAAATAAAGCATTCACTTCAAATACTTATTCTGTTTTAGGCTATTTGCCATTTAAAAAAATAATTAGATAAAAAGAAAGAAATGGAAAACTGTGCACATATAGACATCAGTCATCTCAATATAACTGCTAAATATTCCAGAGTACATTTGTATCATGCAGATTTTTCCTACTTTTCTAGGTTAGAATTTTGAGCCATGAAACAGTATACTTTAAAGGTCTTCAAACCTAAGGTATGGTTTCTTTCTGAATGAGCCCCAATTTACAACACAGATTACATGTAGACTTACAAAACTTTTCTAATGGCAAAGAAAATATTTGGTGGCATTTAGGTCAAACACTTCAAAACATTTAAGGAATCTGAAAGATGAGGCGACTGGAGAACTTAATTGTGAGAGACGGAAGTAAGCAACGTCTAGGTAGAGGATGGGTCGATCAAAGTGAAGGAGAAATTGCCAGTACTTTGAAATCAGCTGAGTATGTACCAGAAGAAATGATGAAGCATAGGTGCTGGCTCTCCTAGAATCATTAACACTGGGAGGTCACGGACATCTTTCAACAAGAGTCGGTAATGAGATTAGGCAACTGAATTTCAAACCATGATGTTCCCAGATGCACCAGGCTGGAAGTCAAATTGGATACACTAGAGATGTGCAGCTGTCTGTTCTATTGCCCCTCTCTGACAGTGTAATTCAGATTTTCTGAAAGCAGTTAAAATTTCATAATCTGTATATTAACTGACAGGCCCAGAAGATGAAAAAAATTAAGGCATGGACATCTACGTTTGTTTAACCCAAACACAAATTGGTATTTAGAGAAAAAGGCAATGGAGAGTTTAAAATGGGCTAATAATGAATGACAAAAGAAATTCAGAATGACTACCAAAGAATATGGCTTTTATCATAACCATTACATCTCAGAGGAGTTGTGCAACTCATCATCATAATTTTCAACTTCAGACAAATTCATTAAAGAGAAATTACTGCTCTTAAGAGACACCCAGATGTTCTCCACCAGCTGCTTAAATTATCCCAAGGCATTTGTCAATTTTTATTTCCTAAAAATTGTTACCTTCTAGAAAAGACTACTTGGTAAAGCATCATTAAGAAAACTAGGGAAGCACTACTGATTATGAATTTGGATAATATCAATAAAAAATTTAGGGTATTATCAATTAAATTCTAGCTCAAGATCTATGACCTACCAGATAATTGAACATGCCAATTTACATATCTAGGCTTTTGTTTCTGTAAGAATGAAAAACAAGTGTAAAACAAGTGTTGGACTAAATTAATATGTTAACCTTTGGTTAATCAGAATCACACATTTGTTAAAACACAGCTATCTGAGCCTCATCTCAGACTAAGTTTGGATTCAGATCTCTGGGCCTTCCCCCAGACTGCCATTTAATAAAGTAAGTCTTTCCCAAATTTAGCTATTATAAATTGCTCTGCCATAAACATGAGTATGTGTGCGTCACTATTATATGTCTTAAATCTTATAGGAAGATACTTAGAAAGGGAGTAGGTGGGTAAAGTGGAATTTCTAGTTTTAGTTTTGTTTGTAGGTTTGTTTTGGTTTGGTTTTTTTGAGACAGGCTCTCACTTTGTACTTCAGGCTGTCCCTGAGCTCACTAGGTAGCCCAGGCAAGCCTTGAATTCAGCGATCCTCCTGCCTCTGCCTCCCAAATGCTGAGATTACAGGCATAAGCCACCATGCCCTGCATTGTGGTGAGTAGTACTGATTGCTGGTGGGCGTGAGTCACCATGCCCGGTATTATTGTACATGGTTACCAGGGATCGAACAAGGGACCTTGCACTTGCAAGGCAGGTGCTGGAACCACTGAGCTAAATCCCTAGCCCTAGTTTTAGTTTTTTGATGAATCTCCATAATGATTTCCAAAGTGGTTGCACTAATTTACATCCTACCAACAATGTAGAAGGGTTCCTTTTTCCTTACGGCTGCATCAGAATTTGTTATTATTTGATTTCATGATGATAGTTATTCTTTCTGGGGCAAGCTTAGTATTGTTTTAACTTGGATGCTTCTTGTACTGTAAACATGTACTATTAAAAAAAAAATCCTTTTCTAAGATTTGAGTCCATCTCCTTAGATTCCTGAATATGAATTGAGCTGTGAGAGCCATCTGACAATAAAATCTTGAAGGCCCCACCCAGATCTGATATTTAGATTAGTCCATTAATATAATTTCTAACTCTGTAGTAGTCAACAATTTAACCCTATTAGGAATTTTTTTAAATCACTTAAATAAAACAGGTCTAAGTTTGTTTTGTTTATCAGTAAGATAAACAGGCATTACAATCAAAATAATAGGGTGTCCTTAACCTGGATATGTCAACTTCATTAGATTAAGAAATACCTAGCAGATTAATTAAAGCATGCTCCAGCATATGTCTAAGTGGTCACTGAGAGGTAATGTTGGTACTGTGTATAGTTCTTCATCCATTCGTCTCTAATACTATTTCCCTACTCTGCCTCTGAACCACCATGAATTTAGCAGCTTTGCTCCTCCACATCTCTCCCTTTTGATGTTTCTGTCTGGGAACCAGGCAATCACAGGCTGAAAATTGGTTGTGCTGGAACACCAACTAATACAAAAATTGGCACCAAATTGGGGCCCTTCCTGTGACTATACATGACCGTATGATTTAGAAGTTTTTAGAACTCTTTTGTGAGAGGAGTTTGGAAAAGTTTAGATGTATTGGGTAGAGAAGCCTTAGATGACTGTAAGAAGAGCTTCATAGGTGATTCTGGTCAGTGGTCACCAAAGCAGAGTGTTGATAGGAATATGGACAGTAAAGGCCAGGCTCAGGAGGTTTTAGCTGGGAACAATGATTCCACTAACAATTGGGCTATGTTAAAATCAGGCATAAAATTTCTCTGCATTTTGCCCATATTCTGAGAGTTTTCAAGAGACTGAAAGGGTAATTTGATACTGACCTTGTAGCTATATTTTTATAGTGGTAGTTTTTAATGTCTGAGCTGCTGATTTGCCTCAACAACATAAACTTCCTAATGATTAGCACTAAATAATTCAATATAAAATGCTTTATTAAGCAGGTGCATTTGAACAGTTTAAATCTTTTCTCTATGGTGAGTAAATTAAGAGAAGTATTAATTTTTTTAAAAAATTATGCCTGCAGAATATTTATATTATTTGATTGAAATGTATTATTTATGTTCTTTCTTTTATCTTTTATAATGAATGGTTTGGATATCTTTTGTTTACTCCAAAAAGGTTTCTTTGAGTATTTTGCAAATGTAATATGTCAGGGAAATGTCTGGGCCAAATATTGGAAAGCACCTGTTAGCTAAAGAGTGTAACGTATAGTCCAGGCTCCATAGCTTCCTTAAATTGCAGGAGAGTGTTGGGCCAGTGACAAATTTCAGGACAATGTCAAAATTGACATTTAATTATTTTAGTCCATACAAATTATGGCAACTAAACTAGAGTGAACGATACTTGAAAAACCAATTACAAGATTTTCAGTTTTTACATTAGCAAGTTGTTTGGTTTCATTGTGAATCTCTCTTGTAATTGCCTGAGAATCGCTAGTTTTCTGCACCAGTTGTCTCTGTGATTATTTTTTAGTAGATGTCATATTTATTTGTATTCCTTCTTTTTGCTCATTTATCCTGTTCACATGCTACTTCAAGCCAACTTGCTGTGTACATCTTAGATGCACATGTTGGTTGGTACGTCCTCTGTTCTTCTAAATTAAGGGCAACTCAACATTCAGGTTTTGGAATAGGGACTGCTGGCCACATTTAGCTTCATTTATAGGTAGAATGTAGGGCAAGAGGCAAAACAATAAGACTTAAATTCTTAAATTTACCCAAAAGAAACCATGGATAAAGTTGGGGCCAAAAGAAGTGTGGGTGCTGATGTTATTGGCTGCACTAAGAAGAAACCAAATACTTTGCGCAGAAATAAGAAAAAAGGTACCTTGAGGGCATCTCAGAAATCAACAAGACCTTATACATCACGAGCTTAAATGTGCACAAGTATAAATCTTCATTTCTGGAGAGAGTTTCTGGGATTCCTGCTCCAAAAGAAACTCCTAGGGATTTGGTTCCTTAATGTTCCTTAATGCTTTAGTCATTTTCTTTGTGGGGGGGGACAAAATACACAACATCCTCAAATTAAAGGAGGAGACATTTACTTTGTTTTACAGTTTTTAGAAGTTTCAGTCTAAGGTCAGGTGGCTCCAAGGCAGAAACTTATGGTGAAAGGGTCTGGTGGAGAAAGCTGATCACATCAAAGAGTGAAAAAAGGAACTGAGGAGGGATGTATGACCTTCCAGGTCATCCTACCAGTGACCCATCCTTTCCTGTCAGAACCCATCTCCTATCAGAAAGTCATCAATAG
Organism: Thryonomys swinderianus; assembly: GCA_004025085.1. NCBI lineage: Eukaryota > Metazoa > Chordata > Mammalia > Rodentia > Thryonomyidae > Thryonomys > Thryonomys swinderianus. The sequence continues at coordinate 4,534 of PVIC010032495.1, read as the reverse complement.
TGTCCCTACAATCCAATCACTTTTAAAAAGCCCTGGTTGTCAATGAATGAGACTTTGGGGGAACATTAGATATAAATCATAACATTTGGTATTAATGTCAGTTGTATCCATCCAGGCGCTCAGAGACAATAGCCAAAACCCAAAGGATTTGGTTACTGTTCTGCTGACAGTAGACCCTGGTGTTGTCCATATAATGCTGGTTTACCAGCATACAGAACGCGAGAGTTGTGAGGTTAAGACTTCCACCACGATTTCAAAGGAAGGCCTGGAAGGCAGGGAGGGCCCCCCAAAGGACAGTGCATGAAGCTGTGGGAATGAAGCCATACAAGGAGTGGAGACTTCGCGAAGTTAGACATGCCAGGAACATGGAACATCTGCTGAAAACAAATGCAGGACACGAGTGAAACCAGCCCAAGACAAATTTGGGTGGCAACCAATGAACAGGGCCTTGGGAGGAGGGTGCATAAGTGTTTTGGAGCTCACATCGCATTACCTTGTACCCCTGATACCAGGTATGGAGCTGTAGGACTTAAAGTTTGCCCTACTGGGTTTTAGTCTTGTTCTAGTCTGATTCATTTTTAGTTCTCTATTTCTCCCATTTGGAATGGGAATGTTTATCCTATGTCATTGTACTTTGGGATTATGTAACTTGTTTTTGATTCTTACAAGTTCACAGCTAAGAATTTGTCTTGAATCACCAAAGAGATTCCGATTTGGACTTATGAAAAATGCTGGAACTTTTGAGAGACTTTGGGGAAGGGATTATTATGTTTTCTGATATGTGGAATTATAAAATTGTCACTGATTTTACATAGAGGTTAAATATTATTGTAGGAGATGTGTTTGAGTGTAAAGTTGAAAAGAAGTGGATTGTAACGGTTAATTCTGATATGCCAAATTCTTTTGGTTAATTAAAGTCTATCTGATTAACAAAATAGGTTCTGGGAGTGTCCAGGTGTGCTATGGAGGCATGGCTTTGAGCACTGTATATGCTCATTCACCCATTCCATTCTAGCTCTTTTCCCTGATTTGCTTCCTGGTTGCCATGAACTGAGCAGTGTTGTTCCTCCGCGTCCTTTCTCCATCAAATTTCTGCCTTGGAGCTAATGGGTCACAGACTAAAAAAAAAACAGCCAATGAAACGTCTTCTCCTTTAAGCTGTGGGCGTCAGGTATTGTGTTCAACAGGAAAGCTGACTGACATAAGTGCTTTGTAACAGCAAGTTAGTGCTTCTATATAATTGTACAAATGGTAGCATTTTAACATACCCTCTAACCCCTTCTCTGTCCTGGACCAGCTTCTCTTTTGTGTGCTGTTTCTCTTCCCTCTTGTTCCTACAAAATCTGGCTTCAAGAAGGGGTTTGATACAGAGAAGGAACTGGATTGTAATTATTAGGTAGCTTTTACATTTGAGTGTTTCATGTTAATACTTGTAATTCATAAAAACCGTCAGAGAGGCACAGTTGCATGTTTCAGAATAATGAATGACTTTTTATTATATTAGGAGGATTTATAAGTGGAACTATACCCTGGCTCTCACAAAACATGGTCTTAAAGGAGACTGCTCACCCTTAAAACCAAACCTAGTTAATATCATATGGTTAGCCTTATGAGTAAAATACCGATTTGAAGAGTACCCTCCACTCACAGTAAATGAATAGTTTGTCATGCTAATGACTATCTCCTTGGAAATAATGATACAGAAGTGGTCTTCTGTTCCTAAAGATAATATATTTTCACCCAAGGACATTAAATGTTCTTTGACTAGGCCTTGAATTTAATTGTAATTTATTCTATAACTGAAGTATTAATACAGAAATGTTTCTTTGCTGTGTTTCTCTGTTTATTACCTAGTACTTACAAAGGCAAAGACCTGATTTAAATACAAGATGCAGAAGATAGATTTTTTAAAAAAGCATCCAGGCTACCAACCAGAGGACTAAATTTGAGAAAACAGTATTTTTAACAGAAAACAATTTTTTAGGCCCCCGTGATTAAAATAAAGTTTGTTAATACTAGCACTCTGGGTTTTGTTTGTTTTTTGGGGATTTTTGGTGGTACTGAGGATTAAACTCAGGCCTTTGTGCTTCCAAGGTAGGTGCAGTACCACTTGAGCTAAATACCCAGCCCCTTTCTGGTGACTTTTAACTATCATCATTCAATACATAAGGAAAATCAAATTCTTAGTATACCTTGTTATTTTATTTTGTTGATTCAATAAAAGTTTTCTTTCTAGTTGAAACCATGGAGGTGGTGAATTTTTTAAAGACAAACAAATAAAAGTGCTCTGTGTGAAGACATTATCTGTGAACATATTATTCTTAAGGGGAAACAGATAATAAACATGAAAAGGCAGTGAGAGCATAGTCATGCTAAGGCTTAATTCAGGGGAGACTTTTAATGATCATCTCAAAAACGCCCAGAATTCTTATGTCTATTCTTTTTTTTTTTTTTTTTTTTTTTTTTTTTTTTTTTTTTTTTTTTTTTTGAGACAGGGTCTCGCTTTGTAGTTCAGGCTGGCTCTGAGCTCACTATGGAGCCCAGGCAAACCTCGAACTGAGCAATCCTCCTGTCTCTGCCTCCCGAGTGCTGGGATGACAGGCGTGAGCCACCACGCCCGGCTTCTTATGTCTATTCTTAATGTAAGTGGGAAATACTATAAATATTTATATATAAATATCTAACTTAAATACATCGATCTACAGAGCATCTCTTGAGTGATACTCTCATTAGCGTGTTATCTCCATGGCTTTGTGGAACACTCTTCTCCACTGGCCTTTTCCAGCAAGTTCTCAGAATTCTCTCCTATTCCTTCTCTCTTCATCCCACCGTTGGCTCCTCTGCCTCGTGCCTGAGCAAGGCGAGGACTCCGAAGTTTCTGTCTTCAGAACCCTGCTCTCCCTTGGAACACACTGTCCTTCCAGAGTGTTTTCCCAGGTGTGGTTGTGCTCACTAAGCCAGAGACTGCAATCTCCGTCACTCCTACTCTCCTTCTCTAGCTCTTCTCTTTGATGGCAAATGGCCCACAGGGTATTTCTTTTCACATCCTCTAGACCGTAGTACACACATTTAAAGATTATCCATTGTCCAATTTTGTCAGTTTCTTATTCTGATGCCCTTGCTTTGGCCAGTAAATTATCTAGCTCATAAAACTTAAACATTTGTCAATCATACTTAAGAGCTTATTTGAAATATTCAATAACTAACATGCTTAAATTTGTTGCCATGGTAGTTAAGGCTCCAGTGGGCTATTATGGTCAAACTGACTTTCCTGACCAGGCTTTCCTGTGGAAGGCGCCTTAGATAAGAGTATGGTTTAGAATTTGAATTCCATCTCTCTCACATCATCAGTGTCACCTCAGATGTATTCCTTAATTTTCTGAGTCTCTATTTCTTCTCTCATAAACAGGATAATATCACAACATTTGAGGTATGGTGAATGCACACAAAGCTAAATATACTTATTGAGCCCTATGTGAGGACACAGTGAACTCACTGCATGCCACTGGAGGACTAATGCGATATGGTCAGTTGTATCATTCTGTCTGTTTGCTTTCCTTCTTTCTCTCACTTCTGTCAAACTCATCTTTCAAGAGTAAGTTTGCTGCCCCCATATTACATTCAGAAAATTTCTCTGATTACTTGATATTTTGTTGGCAAAATTAACTATACACTGTCTTTTCTAACATGTACATGACTTTTAGTTTAATCGTTTGGTTCTGAAGGAGGAGCTCAACACTCTGGCTCCTGGCATGTTAGTTAGGAAACTGGCGCAGTGTATTTACTGAAAAGGAATAATCCTGGTTCCCTCACATTTATGGCCGGAGGGGCACTTTGGTCGCACAAAGCCTGAGCTTGAATCTGACTTCATGACTGACTCAAACACTGTGGCATGGTTTGAGCAGGGACATCTTTGTCTTGGCAGTCTCTCAGCTCTTTCCCGAACGAAGAATGCAGATTTCATACTCACAGACTTTGCCAGCACTTCCTGCTACTTTTACTCTCTTCCCTTCACCACGTATACACACCAGAGCTTCTAAGTGGGAACTGAATGGTATTGTCTCCCTTTAGGCACGGTATACATCCAGAATGTACTTAACAGGAACAAAACGTGGTCTCTACTCTACACTCAGGAAAGTGGCTCAGAGTCCGGAAATAAACATGTTTGGGAGGTTCTGCAGGCCAGATGTGCAGACTGTGAGATGGCATTGCAGGAGAAAAGAGAATGAACTCAAGCCCATTAAACTTAGGATATTCCCAGAGCAGCTTGTGTTTCTCTGTAAAAATGTGGTAGGAAACTTTATTATTGATGGTGATTTGTCCATGCTTTCTGATTATCAGCTAATATCAGTTAAAAGAAGCAACCAGAGCCGGACATGGTGGCTCATGCCTGTTATCCCAGCACTCGGGAGGCAGAGGCAGGAGGATTGCTGAGTTCGAGGCTTGCCTGGGCTACATAGTGAGCTCAGAGCCAGGCTGAACTACAAAGCAAGACCCTGTCTCAAAAAAAAAAAAAAAAAAAAAAAAAAAAAAA
>PVIC010032494.1:0-20610 GCA_004025085.1 Thryonomys swinderianus | reverse complement strand
ATCTATATATTGAAGTTTAAAATATATATTTAGAAATAGTTAACACTGTAAAAGGGAAATTTCTATCTCACCTTTACCAATTACTAAGTATTAATATTTCAAAAGTAAGATTATCAAATATTTAATAGTGAATATTACATTTAAGAAGATATGGGTAGATGCATATTTGTGCAGAAAAATATATTTTAAAGTCATTATGAAAAGTCATGGTTGGAAATTTATTATTTAGAAACTTTTTGTAGATCACTTAGAAGTTAGAAGGTTCAAAATAACACCTGATATGTAAATATGGTCTAAAGGGAAGAATGAAAGATAAATTCAGGGCCCTTATAATGACATATGTCTAAGAATGTTGTCTACTTTGAAGACTATCAAAATGCAATCACTACCTTCTATTAGAGACCATTACAGAATGCTGCCTGACTTATGCCTAAGCAATGATGGTGAAAGTTGCTTTAAGTTCAGTCTTCATAGTGAAGGATTATGAACCATAAAGGGCCATGGAGGGCATGGATTCATCTCAAAATCATTTTAATATAAACCTAAGAAAACAATAGAGAAAAGCAAGACACTTTCTGTAATAGGAATCTGTAGCGAATCATAGCAAAGCTATAGATATGAAACTGTGATTGTGTGCATAACAAAAATATGATAGCAACAGAAATAGAAGCATAGTAGTCTCTGAAGAGCATTTAAAAGCATCTCTGAAAATGTTAGCTCTGCACATTTATCAGGGAAGAGTATATAGCAGTACATAATATTATGTGTGACATACTTAGAATATTCTCAGTCCCCTCCTTTACTCTTCTATGTCACACTGTGGTTGTGTACCAAAATAACACATTGCAGTCTTCTCACTGACAAGGGCAAGGCTTTTGATTCCTTAAAATTTCTATAAATATCATGAATTCCTATTCACTATCCAATTATAAAATAAGCCTTTGTTCTCTCTATGTTGCCAGGCCATGCCACTGGCATGAGGAAATGGTCGTGTTTTTCTCCATCTGTTAATTGCAGTGTGATCTAAATTCTGGTTCAGGGTGTCATGAGGGTTAAGTCTAGTGCCCAGCACAGCTGGGAATTACAGCAGCTGATTGTCTCAAAAGCCAAACTTTTTGATAGGAAGTCCACCCAGAGATTTGGGCAGAAGAAGAAGGAATTCACTACAAAAGTGATTTAGAAATATAGTTTTCTGAATCGTGCATTTTAAACCTCAGATTGCTGGTTGGGTAGACAGGTTCGCACTCTGACGTAAAGCAAATGCTAATAAGTTTGAATATTGCTTTAGAGTCTCTGGCGGGCAGGTGTCATAGGTAAGATAGTTGATTTACCCATATTCACACAAACAATTGCTTCTAGAGACAAGACCAAACTGTGCTTGGTAATCCATATGTGCAGTATGGATTTGTCCTTAATCACATGGTAATAATGCTACCTTTGTATACACTCAATATTAATTATAGCATTGTTAGAAGTATATAAAACATTTATATTGAGTTCATCATAAATTATATTTTGACGAGATACTCTTTCTACATGTCCTAAAATTTTAAAGTTAAAGTATATGAATTGTTAAAATACGAAGTTTTCTTATACACTGTAGAATGTCTTTGTCAATTTTTTAATTTTACTACAACTACTTGAGTATCAATTGTAGAATAAAAATTATTTTTAGTCTGTGTTACTTTAAAATCTCATGGCTTACTTTTTACTATATTTTATATCTTGATCATTTTTTAATAAATAATTTAAAGTCATTTCTGATTATCATAATTACCCATATAACTGAACATTAGATCGTTACATCAAATCCTTATACCTGGTCTTTTCTTCTGCTTTCTATATATTTCAGACATTTTCACACACCATCTAGTGTAAATTTAAGAAACATGCTGAACATTCAGATTTCTAATGTTAACAGTCACATTGTTTCAAAAAACACAGACATTCAACAACAGACACAGAGCCCTTACTTTTAAGTTCAAATGGCTTCAGACAATGTGATGTTTAGATTGTGCATTAAACAGTTTAGCTTCTGTGAATCAGACGACTGTCACTGCTACAACTGTTTCTAAAGTAATCAAAGAATATTTTCTTTGGCTAAGAGACAGATCTGTCCTTCACTTGGGAAAAAATATATTAGAACAAAGCAAATCAAAATAAAAATAAACCAATGAAAAAGTCTTCTTTCTCTAATTTATGACAGGCTACCACTTGTTTTTCTTTTTCTTTCATGTACGACTTCCTTCCTTAGATTGCCCAAGCACTGAAAACTTGACGGTTGGATTAATGACTATGTAGCCCAGCCAAGCCTCAACCTCAGCAATCCTCCTGTCTCTGCCTCCTGAGTGCTGGGATCACAGGCGTGAGCCACCATGCCTGGCACTGTGGTATGTGGTATTGATGGCTGGTGGGCGTGAGTCACCACACCCAACACTGTATGTGGTAATGCGGACGGGTATCAAACTCAGGACCTGCGTTTGCGAGGCAGGCGCTGGAACCACTGAGCTAAATCTCTGGCCTCCAACAAAGATTTTACAAATGAAATGAAAAAAGCAAAATAAATATAAGTAGCTTTCCCGAACACTAGAAGAAATTATTAATCATAGCATATTCATAGACGATTGTATAAAATTCAAAACATTTCAGTAGATACTATTAGTAGTTTCATTTGCTTATAGTTCAAAATAACGTAATTTAGTCAATAGATGTTTATCAAATGGCAATTTTGCAATGTTCTGAGATAAAGATGCTTTAATTTTGTTGCCTAATCTCTCCTCAAATTAGCATAGTATGTAACATAAAAGGAAAGCAGAAGACTGGTGGAATCCCAGAGATTTTATTCGTTCAGAATGCTGAGAATAACAGCAGACACAATGCAGCATCTGAGCTGTGATGTGCGGAATGGATCATCCCCAGGGAGACAAATTGCAGAACTAAACAGACTAAGATCTCCAGCCACATACATAATGATTTCATGCTGACATCATAGAGTCAGTGTAGAATAGTGACTGTTTGACTTCAATTATAGTATCCAGAGGTAAAACAAATAAAGACACCGACTCATAAATGCTTTGAAAATATTTTCTTAATGTGTTGTGAAATATGGAGTCCCTAAATCAGTTTTAAGCAAAACAATAGGTGATGAGAATTTTAAATAGGTTTGGAAAGACTTAGATGCATTATTTAAGTGGGAGTTAACATTTTATTTATTTGCTTAATTTACCTGCTTTTAGTTTTCACTGGATATAGGATCATGGGAGACATGGCTGTTTTGCAGTTTTTGTAAAGGCAATCTAGAACAGCAAAGTTCAGAATAAAATATTTCTGAATTATCGCTACCTGTACAAATTTTATTCACTATATTTATGAAATGGTGTTTTTTGCTCACTATAAATGGGTCCATACCTCTGCTCCTCATAAACTCGCCCATATCTCCATGCTTTAGCCAATCGAATGGCATATTTTCTGAAATTGTTTATCCATGGGGAATTCAGAAGTAATAATGGAAGCAATTGCGTAGAGAAAGGATCTAAGCCTTCAAAGATGTTTAAAGATCAAGTGAATTTGTCTATTTCAGTATATGGATAGCTTTAAAAATCAAAGCATTAAATTCAATAGCTTCAAAAATGACTGATGACACTAATGGTCTTGAAAGATCTTTATATAAACTATAGTTACGGTAAACATGAGTCTTATGACTCTTAAAATGAAGCTTTGAATTTCTTTGTTTTCCAGCTTGAGTTTTCTTCCTCTCTGTTAGATCTTAGGTGAGTGATCAGTCAATCATTTTATAGCTGTTACTTCTTTCCAGAAACAGAATTTCTTGTAAATCACACATTGAGAACATGCAATTTACTGGCTTCCTAATGGAAAATATAACTTCCAAGTCTTAATTTGTTTAAATACTAAAATTTCAACTAATGGTGAAATTCCCTAAGCATATAGTCAAAACAATCAAATGTTATCTTTTGAAAGCAGTTGGGTGTGTACATGTGCTTAAAATCTTTCATCTTAAGTAAAAGTCAGACAAAGAAAGCTATTTGTTTTGGATAACGTAATGGATCAACTCTGAAATCAGATATATACTAAACCTTTCTTGTTTTGTTATGGCTTTGGTCAAAATCCCGTTCTCCACCATGCCAAGATTCTCAGGGGTTGGCATGGATTAGTGAATGCTGTCTTTTTAGCCAATGCTTTTTCAGAGGTGTAGAAAATTTTCTCAAAAGACTTAAGCAAGTAAGCTTTTGCCACTGGGATCTCTGTGGGAATTGAGACATGCATTAAAAATCCATATAGTTCATACCTCCTCCAGCCTATCTTTCCCACTGCATAGGATTCAGTGTTAGAGATTCCTTCTTCCACTTTCTTTCAAAAACAATTTAACGTCTCCATGGAGGCCTCCCTGAGCAAGCAGCAAATGTGCAAGTTGGCTCATCATATTTAAAGTCAGAGTCTGCTACTGGCCCAGAGTGGATGCCTGAGGATGCAGCAGTTGGTGCTGGAAAGGAACAATGCCCCACTCCTCTGGTTACATCAGAGGTCCCGTGATCTGTGACGCTGTGACGTCTTGGATGGGGAGGTAATAGTGAGCTGAAGGCAGCGTGACCCGCACAGAAATCTCCCATAGAGGCAAAAGTCAGTCCCTGGGGAGAAATTTCCTGTTAATTGATAATCTATTCCCACTAGAACCCTGCTCACCTCAGCCTTCTCCCTCACTGTTCCCTGCACCGCCCCTCCTCCCTTCTAGAAGCTGCTTGTTCAGTCAACAGGGGGAAGATGTTGTCTTAGTCAGATGAGAGCTTTGGCAGTCTGTGCCTCCTCTTATGCATTAACATCTCTTGTCTTGTTTTCTCCATGCCTGTGGCCAGGGACTTGGGGGTCTGATTAGCCTACAGTCCATCTTTTCTAGGGATGCAATCCTATAAGAAAAGACAGGAAAATCCCAGGCAAAAGTCACAGAAAATGAGAAGCAGTGAATAGCATCGGAAGGTGCCAGAGATTTTAACATTATGTCTATTACTTATATATCATCCCTCTGGACTGATACTATTTCCAAACTATGTTACTACAAGTTAACATGATTTTCATATAAAAAATGCAAAGAATGTTCCTGTCTGATTCCAAGAATTCATTGTACTTCCCAATTGACTAAGCCATGTGAGAAACTAATTTTTGTGTTCTCAACAAATACAACATCCATAAATAATACATAAGATGACACCATAGTATGTATGCGTTGAGATCACCCTAAAACACTCTTCTCATTGAAAATTTCTCTTCACATGACTGACACTTTGACGATCACACCTGTTATCTTGGTGTGTACACACCTATGTCCTTTTCCTTGCTAACATCCCCTGGTGGGCAGTGATCCGTGTTAGCAAACAGCTCCTCCTTTGTCCAGCACTTATCCAGCAATACTCATGCAGTCTACTGCAAAAAAAAAAAAAAATCTTCCACTGCATAACTGAATAATTAATTAAACCTTGGTAAATCTATCCCGGTGTGTTTACTGAAACTGAATAGAAAGTAACTTGTGCTGACATCATGCAGGAAAAGAAGGCCTCCATGAACAGGAACATGAGTGGTGTAATGCATGGCATGTTCTCTGCCTGGCAGCCAGATTTTTTGCTATTGTGAGTAAAAATATCGCCCTTTGGATTCTTATCATTGTCGTGTAAGATTTATTAAACACTGACACAATTTTATTGAGTTAGGTCTTCACCAAGCAAGTTTTATAAGCCCTGACATTTAAGAGGTAAGATTTTCAACCAACCAATGTTGATAAAGTTGATTGCAACCTACTATTTCTTGAGAAAGAGAAATTTTAAAAAAACTGGATAAGGGGAAATAAATAATAATAGGGGCAAAACAGAGATTAAACTAACCTTCGCTTTTTACTCTAGGAATGATAAAGCTGAGGCTAAACAATGAATTTGTGTTTAAAAGTAAAACTCTAACCGCCCAAGTGTATCTTCACTTAAGAGATACAAATAATGAAAAAATCAACTTTGAAGCCAAATGAATGAAGTCAGAATGAAGCAAGGTATACTCTTAGAGCAGGGATGTGACATCTGGGTCTTCTCTGATGTAGAACCATTGGTATGTAGGAATGATTTTGAGGACACACTTAACACTTATCTGGAATTGTATTTTCTTTGATCACCAGTAGTTAGCAGTATTTTAATTAAAGTTTCAGTGGATTAGCACCCAGTCCTCTCTCCTAGGCATAATTACGAATGGTTTGACAGAACAGAAAGTAAATGAAAATCTAAAATAAGCCATGGTTGTACTATAAATCCACTTATAATTGCATACAATGAAGGAATCATACTTTTTTTAATATATTGGATTTCTTAAGACTCATCATGAGAAGAGCATTTAGGTACTAACAATTAAAACTTATTGCATGAAGGAGGACTATAGATAAATGTACCCTGTTGAAAGTAAGATGTTGTCATGGATTAACTTTTTTTTTTTTTTTTTGAGACAGAGTCTCACTTTGTAGTTCAGGCTGGCCCTGAGCTCACTATGTAGCCCAGGCAAGCCTGGAACTCAGCAATCCTCCTGTCTCTGCCTCCTGAGTGCTGGGATTACAGGGGTGAGCCACCACGCCCACCTGGCACTGTGGTCTGTGGTATTGATTGCTGGTGGGCATGAGTCTCCACGCCCAGCATTGTATGTGGTTACCAGGGATTGAACTCAGGACCTTGCACTTGTGAGGCAGGTGCCAGAACCACTGAGCTAACCCTCCGGCCCATGGATTAAGTTTTAAAACACACATACACACACACACAGAGACACACACACACACAGACACACACACAAACTCATCTAACCTTATTCAGAACATATATATGTATATATGTATTATATGTTTTATATTATATTATAATACATATATAATATATATTATTCAGAACACACATATATGTATATATACATATATATTATTCAGAACATACATATATATATATATATGTATGACTACAGTGAAAGTTCTGTCAGCCATGTGAAGATGAGCTATAGGAATTGCTATGTAATAATCCCTAAAAAAACCCAGCATTTAGTAAATATATTACTTGCCTTTCATGGAGTATACTAAGCTCCAGGGCTCCTTCCAAAGTGCTTCCCGCTTGAAAGATGTAGGCTTTAAATACCGGGGCAGTTGTGAGAGCGTTTTTTTTTTTTTTTTTTTTTTTTTTTTTTTACTTGCACTAAATGACAGAGAAACTTCTGGACATGATTTATGTGTAACCACTGCTGTCCACCCACGCAGGGGTCACTTTCTCATGGGCTGTGTCGTAGCAGGAAGAGTTCACATTGCTAATGCTTAGAGAAACAGCTAAAACATCTTAATTCCAACTGCCTTGTCAGTGTCAACTCAAAGACCCTGAAAACAAGTAGACACTGACCTGTATTTTTAAACCTCTATAAGAGTAGTTTTTATTGGGTAAATATTCTATTGGGGGGCTCTACCATCAAGTGTTAGCTCTTTCATGATGTGAAAAGGCAGATCACATCAGAAAAGGTAATGAAGTTTATTTTATATTTCCCACTCAATATCATTAAGATACAAAATTCATTAAACTGTCTTCTGTGCTGGAAGATTTGTAAGGCCATCGCGTAAAGCCTGTCGGATGCACTGGCTTAATTTTCAGCCATAAACTCCAGGAGGGTCATGTATTTAAGTTTTCTCCATTAACCAATGTTTCACATAAGCCGTCTCCTCGGGGCCTTTTGTTACAAAGCAAACTGGATCTCTTCCGCACCTCAACATTTTCATTCAAGGACAGAAGCCGTGACGGTAAATTGTGACATGTAAACGTGAGTGGATTAAGAAACACCTCCCAAATTAGGAAAATGTTTCCTTGGTATGTCTGTTGGTCATTTCCAGAGATGACTATACCGAAGGCACTCAGAGTGGGGAGAACCAGGCCGGTCCGGATAACCCAGCACCCTACATTTGCAGCCTGGATAGAACAAAAGAAAAGGAGAAAGTGGCCGCGTGGTTGGGAAGCTCTCCGGGCCGGACTGAGCACATCTCCTGCTTTCTTGCTCTGGATCTCAGACTCCACAGCCTCCTAAGAAAAACTCAAGCGGTGACTGCGGGCAGACTCCCGGCCTTCATGGTGGGACTAGGCCGCATCTTGATTCTTCTTGTTCTGCGGCTTCCACATTCTTGAGTTTATCAGCTGCTTTCCCTTGAAGCTCCTGGTGTGCAGATGCCCAGTGCGCATTCCCATGTTTCTGATCTTGCCTAACTAACAAATCCCCTTCCACGAATCCCACATGTATTTGTTACCGATTCTGCACCTCTAAAGGGCCCCAAAAACTTGAGTTATGTACATAGCTGTGAACCTTCACCGGAAATGTTAGTTGATGATGCTTTTCCTTAAATGGATTAGAGGTATTTTTTCACCCAGGACAAAGTTTTACACACAATTATGTATTCTGAACTTGCTGTTTTTTCCTTCTGAAGGGTATAAAATATAATATAAACATAAATTTATAATATAAATATAATGACTGGATCTTACAAATAAAAGGCATGAAGAGTAGAGGTAGACAATCAATATAATGCAAAAATATCTGGGGATGTAGTTTAGCGGGACTGCACACCTGCCTGGCAAGAATCCCGAGTTCAGTCCCTGGTACAAACCAAACCAAAGCCAAACAAAACCAAGAGACATTAGAGGAGTGAAACTGTAAAGGCAGGTGTCTCCCTGATGATCTACGTGTGAGACTCTCTGACTACAAGATGGGTCATCACGTACTGGTCATTACTTTTATATCTGTATTTAGTGTGACGAGTGTTACTTCTCGACATAGTAATTGATAGTTAAGAGACCAAGAAAACAAAAGTCCTTGAAAACATTGGAAATTAACAAGGGAAAATATATTTTTTTTCCTAAACTCTGATGATAGGAAAAACCTAGAAAAATACAACGACGCAGCTTTTATTTATTGGGGTTTCTTTCTTTCTAAAGGGAAGTTTCCCTGTTTTGCAGGCTGGTCTCTGATCCCACCACTGAGGTTCGGAGTCTGCGTGGCTGGGGCTGTGGCTCTGGGCTGCCACATCGGTCTGCAATCTGGATGTTTTATCTTTCCAAGGACTCGACTTTACAGGAAGCTGGTAAATGTAACGTAACTTAAGGTAAGATTTCATGCTTTCTATGATGTTACCTAGACTTTGTTTACACCAATGACTAAGATATGAATGGAATCAAATATGATGTGAATGGTTAAGAAGAAAGCCAGTCAATGTTTCAAAACATTGAAAATACTTCGAGTGTCAAAAGGTAATGAATAGAAATATATTCAGTACATAATGTGAAGGAAACCTTTTCATCTACTAAATCCAAAACAATAAACTATTGTATCTAAAAAATTCAGCTATTCAATATGTTTTTATTACTGAAGTGTATTTCTTATTTTTAAATATATTACTAGATTATTCTTAAAACCAAATGCTCGTAATAGACTTAAAAATCAAAACTCTTAAGCAAAATTATATGGCATAGCGTTTCTCCCCTCCCCTCCAAGATCAGGTATTGAACTCAGGACTTTGTGTTTGCAAAGTAGGCACCAGAACCACTGAACTGAAACCCCAGCCCTAAGTAAAACAATGCATAGGAAGATTTATCACTGTTATTTAGAATGACCAGATATTTTTAGAACATTTTACTATTTATTTTGTTGAAGATGAAGTTTACTTGCTAAAAGAATCATAGATTTTTGTTATCTATTTTATGCAGTTTACAAAGAGAGATTATGTTGATAAATTTCAAGTAGTATAAAGAGATATAACTATTTTTAATTTTCCAAATAAGAAGCAGGTCGTTGTTCATTTTCAGGTTACATGACAAATCTGAAGACAAGGTGTATTTATGTATGTATTAACAGAATTGTTTGTAGAACAGTTAAAATATTTAAGACTTTTCAGGTTCTTTTTCTTTCCATATACTGTCACATGTATAGTATTTTAGAAAGCTCATTACAAATGAAATTAAGTGTATAAAGTCTCATTTTACACTTCTATAGAAAAGCTTATGTAGACAAATTCAGTCTATTAAAAATCTTGTCCCTGATTGATAATTTTGCAGCTAATATTTTGTAATTCCTCTGAAGTTTTGGTTTTCTTGTGTATTTTTAAAACTTTATTGCATTCTAATTGTGGTAAAAGTAAGCAAGTTGTCATTAATATTTTTAATTTATGCTGTATATTAATGTTCAGAATGAGCACAAGGTTGTTCAGCAGATGTTTGTTCTGTCATCATATATACCTTAATTTTTTATAGAAAACAGTAACATTGTGTTTAGTTCTCCCTCAGAATCTTCTATTATTTTATTTTTTTTCAACCATTCAACTACTAAACATGTCATTTAAGCAGAATCCTGCAGAATTTTTCCTCATGAGTGGGTCTTGCACTTATTTTAGTATTTATAGAAATAACAAGTTACTTCTGTTTTTAAGCTGAATAATTCCATTTTAATTATCAACAGTACTTTCTTTAGCCATATAACAACTGATATTTATTTGCGTTATACTCAACCTGCTAATTGGTAATACTATTGATATGAGAACGTGAAGACAGATCTGTCTTTGAGTTCTTAAATACTATTTTTTACTTGAATAACTGACATTTATTTTCTATTTAATCGACACATAAAATATAACAATTGTGCATTGTTATGGTATACTATGTTACATTTCCACACATCTATGTATAGCTCTTGTTTACAACAAGTTAAAATGTCTATCTCCTAAAAAATAAATCATTTTCATTGTATAAAGACCAAAGTGAAAGATAATAAAGAGAGACCTTTCCTAATGAGGAGGGGACCAAGATGTAGAGGAATGGGGGTTCAGGGGAGAACAAGTGATAAAAATGAATTAAAATGAAAAAGAATTGTACAAAAATTGTAGCATAATGTATAAATATATGATAGTGTACTAATCAACTTTTGCTTTGGAAACAAATTCTGAACTTTCCAGGACTTTAGCCTAAGGGACCTTGTTCCTCATTCATATTACTTTCAAGGTATGTCAAAGGGTCAGATGCATTTCTAGCCATTTTAATTAGGGCTTTTATTAAGAATGTTAAAATAGGCCAGAGATATAGCTCAGTGGTTCCAGTGCCTGCCTCGCAAGCGCAAGGTCTTGAGTTAGATTCTGGTAACCACATACAATGCTGGGCGTGGTGACTCATGCCCACCAGCAATCAACACCACATACCACAGTGCTGGGCGTAGTGGCTCACGCCTGTCATCCCATCACTCGGGAGGCAGAGACAGGAGGATTGCTGAGTTCGAGGCTTGCCTGGGCTACATAGTAAACTCAGGGCCAGCCTGAACTACAAAGCAAGACCCTGTCTCAAAAAAAAAATGTTAAAATATGGGTCAATATTTTCCAGTGAAGGAGAGGTGTGGAATAGTCAAATCACACAGTGATGTACAGATTTTTTAAATTATTATTCAAACAGGGAGTGTATTATATTTTCAACTATTCAGGGAAAAGTCAGAAAAGTGTTTTCACATATAGGAAAGGAGACAGATTAAAAACTTGTGAATTTATGGTATAACTTGTCCTTATTACACTATTTTTTGCTCAGAAGTCTTGATAACTGCCCTCATCCCTACCATGTATGACTGAACATTTTGAATGGAAACTGTTCACATTAAATTGGTTCCAAAGCCTAAGTCTTCTCATTTGAGCAGTGCCCTGATCCTTTGTGGTGAACTACTCCTGTTCCAGTATCTCCACGTGTTTGTAGAAACCAGGAGAGTACAATAAATATCTTTTCATTAAATCCACCTTAGAAATAGGATTAGAAAAACTGTTTAAAGTAGTTCTTCAATCAACATATTCTAACTGCAAAAATTATAAATAGTGAAATATCCATCATGATACTGTTGTATCAGTACCATAAATTGCCATCATTTTCTTTTCAGTACTTAGTCCTCTTTGATATTTACCCTCCACCCTGTTTCTACACACTCAGAAGCGTAAAATTTACATTCATTCACAGATGGAGTTACTCCTAAACCCTAACCCTAACCCTAAGCTACTATTTCTGTCAGAGTTGGTTTAAAGAACACATAGCTCTTGGGCCGGAGGGTTAGCTCAGTGGTTCCGGTGCTTGCCTCGCAAGCGCGAGGTCCTGAGTTCGATCCCCGGTAACCACATACAATGTTGGGCGAGGAGACTCACGCCCACCAGCAATCAATACCACATACCACAATGCCGGGCGTGGTGGCTCACACCTGTAATCCCAGCACTCGGGAGGCAGAGGCAGGAGGATTGCTGAGTTCGAGGCTGGCCTGGGCTACATAGTGAGCTCAGAGCCAGCCTGAACTACAAAGCGAGGCCCTGTCTCAAAAAAAAAAGAACACATTGCCCACTCCTAGAAATTAAGCTACCAGTGGAAGTCTGTCTGTAAATGAAGAACCGTATTCTGGGAAAATGTTCAGTATTATGTAGGCCACAAGGATGGTGGCCTGGAAAGGTCAGTTCTATCTCTGTGATGTCAAGAAGCTGGGGTTTGAAACAACTAAAGCAGTGACATGGAAGTGAGCTCAGGATGGTTGGAATGCCATAAGAATCTAAATAGGTACTACATTTGGATTTATTATTCGGAGATATACATTTTCTACATTTTAAAAACTTTAAATTCCATCTTTATTATAATAAAAAAATAATCCTAAGAAAGATTAATGAGAAATAGAAAGTTGAAACAATGTGTGTAGCTCTGATTTTGACATTGTAAGCAATTAGTTCCCATAAGTAATAAGTGATGAATTGCATCATGGAAATATAAAATTATTTCAGATTTGTGAAGAAACACCTTTAATATATGTTTTGAAATTCTTTATGGCATAAGAAAACTTTATCTTTGTGCCATTTTGCTAATATTTAGAACCCAAAGCCATTAATCTCCCCTGCTGTTGACATATTTTCTAATTCTGTTTCAGTGTCATAAATAAAAACATAAAATATATGAATATCCTTAAAAAGTGTAAAGTATGTATCATGCTTTGGATTAGGTGATAAATGTAATATGAAAAATTATTGGTTATAAGTCTCAATAAGCTAATAAACATAATTTAATAGGATACTAAAACATTCTTTTTTGTTTTATTGTCTTTTCTTTTACTGTCTTTGTCTTTTACTTGATGTAAAAGGAACCTAAGTAGTACATTTCTCTTTTTCAAAATAACTTCAGTTGATAGTATTCTTGTTAGACAAAAGTTGTCACATTAAATACGTGTGTGTGTATATACTATTTGTAATCAAATGTTTCATCCAATGGCAATATAATACATTTGTGGGCTGATCAGTACTTCTTACAATTATATTTAACTATGAAATATGTCAGTAAAACCAGTATGTCTAATCATCAACTCTAAAATATTTACAAACTTCCAACCAATTTGATAAAAAAATTAAAATAATTAGTCTTGTAGTTACCTAATTGATGTAATAGAATTTGAATTACATACTAGTTGCAAGTTTTTTGAGTCAATGTCTGTCATATATTTAAATATCTTTTAAAAACCCTAAAAGTCATTTCCATCCTATTAACACATGGTTCCTTTCCTTGGTAAATAACATTCAATGAATGCATTGATTAGTTTTTGTCAATGCTCAATATGAGTTTAGATGGCTTTCTTTAATAAATGGTGCCATATAAACTGAGTTTCAACTTGCCAAAGTCTAAAACTAGACACATATCTCTCAGTATGCACTAAACCAAAATTGAACGGATCGAAGATCTAAATATTAAAGAAAGAACACTAAACCTACATAGGAGATAATTTAGGTAGGCCTTCTTAAGATTTACAAGGAAAAGGCTTTGTAAACAAGATTTCAGTCACGTGTGAACTAGCACAAGAATCCACAACTGTGGTCTCATATTATTTAATATTTTATTAAATAATATTTGCCAGGTGTGGTGGCTCATGACTGTAATCCCAGCACTTGGGAGGCAGAGACGGGAGGATTGCTGAGTTCGAGGCTTGCCGCGGCTACATAGTGAGCTCAGGGCCAACCTGAACTACAAAGCGAGACCCTGTCTCAAAAAAAATTATTTAATTATTTAAATTATTTAATTTACCAGCAGAGTGAAGAGAGGGCATTGGCTGGGAAAGTAGTTTGAATGCCTGTTTGTTAGACAAAAATCTACTATTTAGACTATATACAGAACTTTAAAAATCAGACTTTCCAAATTTAAAGACCCAATGCAAATGTGAACAGACATTTCTCAGATGAAGAAATTAAAGCAGCAAATAAACAATAAATATATGAGAAAATGTTCAACATCTTTGGCCATTCAAGAGAGGTGCAAATGAAAACAACACTGACATTCTACCTCACTCCAGAAAGAATGGCTTTTATCAAGAAATAGACCAATAATAAATGTTGGTGGGACTGTGGGGAAAGGGAGGTCCCCACTGTTGGTGCGAGTGAAGAGTTGTGCAATCACTGTGGAAATCAGTGTGGAGATTCCAAAAAAACCACAAAACACCACCAAAAACAGCAACAACAAAAATGAATTAGAATTCCTCTGATGGCTTTCTTTCCAAAAGAATCAAAAGTATCATATGACACCAGTATATGTGTACCCAGGTTTATAGTGGCACAGTTTGTAATGGCTAAATCTTGAAAACAAACCAAATGCCCATCAACTAGAGACTGGATAAAGAAGATGTGGGTTTTAAAAAATATAAAATGGACTATAATTCAGTCTTTAAGAATGATAAATTTGCAGGCCATAGTGGCTCCGGAGGAAGAAGCAGGAGGATTGCTGCATTTGAGGCTTGCCTGGGCTACATAGTGAGCTCAGAGCCTGCCTGAACTACAGAGCAAGACCCTGTCTCAAAAAAAAAATGACAAATTGGAGATAATCATAGTTCATTAAACATCTTCTTGAAGATATAAAATGTTAAACACTTCAACATCAATCCGTGAAACTGAAAATGTAATGAAAAGAATTTGCTAACAAAGAAAAGCCCTGGTCCTGATGGCTTTACTGCTGAGTTCTACAAAAATTTTAAAGAAGTGCTAATGCCACTACTTCTCAAAATCTTTAATGAAGTTGAAAAGAAAAACTCACAAATTCAGTCCTGGAAGATACCATCACATTGATTCCAAAAGGAGAAAAAGACCCAACCAGAAAAGAGAAGTACAGACCAGTCTCCCTAATGAACATTGATGCAAAAATCCTCAACAAGATATGGCAAACAGAATGCAGAGTATTATTAAGACATTTATCTTAGCCAAAAGGCCGAGAAGTGATAGTATTATTAAGAATACCATACACCCTGACCAAGTTACATTCAACCCTGGGTTGCAAGGATGGTTCAACATGTTTAAGTCAATAAATGATATACACTATATTAACAGACTCAAGGACAAAAACCATATGGTCATCTCAATAGATGCAGAAAAAGCATTCTATAAAATTCAACATCCATACATCACTGAAACCCTTCAGAAAATTGGAAAAGATGGACTTTACCGTAACCTAATAAAAACTATTTATGAGAAACCAACAGCCACTATTATTCTAAATGATAAAAAACTGAAATCAGTGAAAACACTAAGATCAGGAACAAAACAAGGATATCCACTATCACTACTCCTGCTCAATATAGTGCTAGAAACATTAGCCACAACAATTAGACAAGAGAAAGAAATAAAAGGAATAAAGATAGGAAAGGAAAAAGTTAAGCTGTCATTATTTGTTGATGACATGGTACTCTATATAGAAGACCTTAAACAAAAGACTATTAGATTTAATTGGCAAATTAAGCAATGTAGCTGGATACAAAGTCAATGCTCAAAAATCAATAGCCTTTTTATACACAAACAACAGACTCATTGAGAGAGAAATTGAGGAGTCAATCTCCTTCACAATAACATCCAACAAAATTAAGTATATAGGAATCAATCTAACAAAGGAGGTGAATGACCTCTGAAAACTACAATATTCTTTTTTTTTTTTTTTTTTGCTTTTTGGAGACAGGGTCTCGCTTTGTAGTTCAGGCTGGCCCTGAGCTCACTATGGTGCCCAGGCAAGCCGCCGCGAACTCAGCAATCCTCCTGTCTCTGCCTCCTGAGTGCTGGGATTACAGGCGTGAGCCACCACGTCCGGCACTGTTGTATGTGGTTACCGGGGATCGAACTCAGGTCCTTCTGCTTGTGAGGCAGGTGCCGGAACCACTGAGCTAACCCTCCGGCCCCAACTACAATATTCTTGAAAAGTTTTAGAAAATGGAAATGCATCCCTTGTTCCTATTATCAAAATGGCTATACTCCCACAACAATTGTATAGATTCAACACAATACCAACTGAAATCCCAACAGTATATTTCACAGATATAGAGAATTTAATACAAAAATTAATCTGGAACTACAACAAATCCAGAATGGCAAAAACAATTATATACAAGGAAATGATCGAGGGCATCACTATCCCTAACTTGAAAGTATATTACAGAGCTACTGTGATAAAAATGGTATGGCACTGGCAAAGTAACAGACCCAAGGGCCAGTGGAAGAAATTAGAAGATCCAGAATCAACTTCAGATACATTATGCCACCTTATCTTTGATAGAGAGCCAAATATCCTTGGTGAAGGAAAGAGAGCCTCTAACAAATGGTGCTGGAAAACATAGATTTTAACTTGCCCAAGACTAAACCTAGATCTCTTTCACCATGTACTACATTAAAATGAAAACTGATTAGATACCTAAATATTAAAACAAAAACACTAAAACTTCTGCAAAACAGGTTAGGTAGAACTCTTGGAGACATTAGCTTAGGGAAAGACTTCATGAGCAAATCCTCTGTAGCATGAGAACTAGCAGAATAAATCAACAAATGGGATCTCATCCTATTAAAAAGCTTCTGCACAGTGAAAGAAACCACCAGCACAGTGAAAAGACAACCAGCAAATTGGGAAAACATTTTTACCAGTGGTTTCTCAGACAAAGGGCTACTAACTAGTATATATAAAGAGTATAAAAAATCAGCTTCCCCAAATTTATAGACCCAATTCAAAAATGGCCATCTGAATTTGACAGACACTTTTCAGAGGAAGAAGTAAAAGCAGTTAAGAAACATGAAGAAATCTTCAACATCACTAATCGTTCAAGAGAAGCAGATGAAAACAACTGAGATTTCGTCTCACTCCGCAAAGAATGGCTGCTCTCTTGAAATGAATCAGTAAAAAATGCTTGTGAGGCTGTGAGTAGAAAGGAACACTTGTCCACTTTGGTGGGATTGTAGACTGGTACAACCACTATGGGGATCAGTGCAGAGACTCCTCAAAAAACTTGGATTAGAGATTCCATTTGATGCTGCTATTCCCGTTAGGTATGTATACAAAAGAATTAAAAGATTCATATCAGAGTGACATATGTGCACCCACATTCATAGCAGCTCAGTTTGTGATAGCTCAATCTTGGAAACAACCCAAATGCCCATCAGCTGGAGACTGAATAAAGATGTGGTCTTTCTACAAAACAAAGTATTACTTTGCCATAAAGAACGATAAGTTTGAGTCAGTCATTTATATCCAAATGGATGTACCTTGAGGACATACTCATAAGTGAAATAAGTAGGTCACAGATGTGCAAATTTCTCTGGTATGAGAGACCGAAGTTGTAAATGAGCACTAGAATATATGGTAGATATTATGAAATAGAATACATTGAAAGTGAAATGTGGTGCAGGAGTAAGTAACAAGGGGAAGAAAATATGATGGTAGTAAAAGAGGAAACAAATTTTATATATATGAGGGGGTTGTAGGGTGGGTGGGGAAAGGAAAAATGTGAATTAAATTGTGTCATATACTGGTACAAATTCCCAGCATTTTATGTGATCATGATGTGGATATATAATGTCCTAATAAAGATTCAAATTTTTAAAAAAATGCTGTTATAAACAAAATATGTGGTTTTAACATCTAAACCAAAAGCAAAAATCAAGGGTACAGATGAATAGTTGATAAGCATAAGCAAATGATGTTCAACATAATCAAGGCCAACAATTTGTACCGCACAGTCCTTGTTAACCTATTTATAGCTGTGAGGACTAGCTTTTAAAACACAGAAGCCTGTGTAATAAATCGAGATCTTAACATAGTCAAGATTTTGTTGATACTCTCATAAAAAGAGCATTTGTTCACACTTTTATAAACCTATGAACACTTGCGTGTTATTTAGCTGTTTTTAAATGTTGAACTCCCTTTACCATAGTGGGATGATTCAGATCATTTAGAAATAAATATTTTAAGTAGTTGTCATATTATAAGGAATAATTCTCTGATATATGACAATTATTTTATATTATCCCAAAAGAATAAATCACGTAAAACACAGTATTTGTGACAAATGTTCAACTATTAATATTTTCTACTTCTGTTTAACTTTGTGAAAAATTATGCCATTAGTTATCCAAATTTGCAACTGACGAGAAAGACAAGTGGCCAAGTAGCAGCAGAAATCGATGTTGCTAGAAAAAGAAGGTAAGGCCCTGTATCTCTTCCTGTTTAATTTGTTGAGTTCTCTATTTTTCAACACAGTTGTTCTTGATGTATTGTGTTTCTTGGACACTCACTCATAACAAAAACATAGGAGAAAAATTAAATATTGATGTTCACAGTAGGATAGTTGCAGTATTTCATGGTCTCTTACCAAATAAGCAATATTTCTACTTGCCAGGGTATTTTCTGTTGATAAAAGATTATTTCTCTTCCCACTCCAAAAGAAATCTGAAAAGTCATTTTAAAATATATTTAGCTGTTATGGAGCTATTTACTTCTTTTCAGAAGCAAGTAGACATAAAATGGAATAAATTTATTGACAGAATTGTCTTTTCCTTATGACAAAGCTATGACTTCTCTGTTTTAAAATAAATTATTTTGTATTTTAGAAACATGACTGTAACCTACTCAAAAAGTGCAGGATATTTTATGGTGTAAATTTAACTTTATTAAATTTATTATCTAGTAGTGGTTTCCCTGATCTCCATTAACGTAATGTTCGAAACTGAAAGAATTGAAATTGTCAATAGATTAACAAATAGAGAAACCATTACAGAGTTACCTCTGTCACAAGTCAAATTTCTACTTATCTTTAATTTGGCTGGAAAATAATTCATCAATTTGCTATCTAAAATTTCTGAAACTTCTTCCATCTAACTAGATCTTCTCTAAAATATAACATTAGATCTCCAAACAACTCAACTAAGAACCCTAGGTTGCGAGTAGATTCTCTGCTACAATGAAGGTAATTATGACAGATAGGTGTGTTACTTGTTCTGCAAACACATAAATAGGTCCAGATGCATCTACTACCAATTACATTTTTTCAATGATTTATATAGTAAATGTCAAGAAAATCTTCATGCCCAAAAAAGTTTATTTAGAAGTCAGTATTACAAATGAACCAATGTAAAGCAATTCAAGGAACTATGTGTCATGAAATATTAAAATAATCTTTTCCAAAACATTTGAATTAATCAATGAACAAAACAACTGTTGTTATGAATGCTACGCCATGGGTGTCGCGACCCTTGCTGATCCCCCAGAGAGAGACGCAACGACGGAGCGCAAGCTTGAGCTTTATTCTTAGCACCACCCGTCTTGGGTGCTTATATACATTCTCCTCTCGAGGCCCCTCCCACGGAGCACGGGCGATACCACAGAAGGCCTGCGGTCAGCTGGTTCGCACTAAGCAGCAGTGTCTGGCTTACTGCCAGCCGCCATCTTTGTGGGGAGCGGTCGTCACGGCCCGCCACATCTCCCCCTTTTTGTTTTTCTAACTGATGCTTGAGGGTGCTATGGGCACGTTCTATGATTCCCTGGCCTTGTGGGTTGTCAGGGATGCCTGTGGAGTGTTTTATTCCTAGCCGTGCACAAAATTGTCTGAATTGGTTGGAAGTATATGCACTGAAGCAAGAGCCCCCGAGGACCAGGCGCCAGGCCTAACCCCTCACTGCTGAGTCCCAGCACCTGGGGCCAGCCAGGTGGAATCGGCTGCCCAGAGGGGCGTGGACTAAGGAAACGAATCCACCTGGAGCTGAGCAGCAGGACCTGGCCGTGGGGATGAGAAACACCTGTGGCAGCCCGGGTTCCACGAGTTCCGCCTGCAGCAGCTGATCCAGGCCGCTGGGGAAACACCCCTCACCTCTGGAGGGAAGCCTACTTGGTTGAGTCCCCACAAATTGCGCCTGGCCGGCCAGCATACTTAGATTCCAATGAGCTCGAGGCCCGCCTGCGGCCTGGTTTTCTCGGGCCATGGTTTGGCTGAGCTCCTGCCAGGCCGCCTTCCATATCAGATACTGCCCTCCGGATAGGGTGGCTCGGGCTAGGTTTGTCCAATCATCGGGAGCCAGGGAGACACCTGTGGACATGGAGTCTAATAAAGATAGGATACAGGCGGCCTGTGGTCCATATGCCTGGACAGCTTCCTTAAGCATTTTTATTTGTTTAAAATCTATGTTTTGATGGTACCTTCGTTGATTTGCGTCTTCAAAAACAGGACATAACATGCCTCCCTCACACAAATCAGCCCACCCTTTTGCCTCTTCTTTAGGCA
>PVIC010032493.1:0-20808 GCA_004025085.1 Thryonomys swinderianus | reverse complement strand
CCGCCAACATTCCCCATGACCTTCTGATCAAAACATTCTGCATTGGCCGGAGGGTTAGCTCAGTGGTTCCGGCGCCTGCCTTGCAAGCGCAAGGACCTGAGTTCGATCCCCGGTTACCACATATAATGCTGGGCGTGGTGGCTCACGCCTGTAATCCCAGCACTCGGGAGGCAGAGACAGGAGGATTGCTGAGTTCGCGCCGGCTTGCCTGGGCACCATAGTGAGCTCAGGGCCAGCCTGAACTACAAAGCGAGACCCTGTCTCCAAAAAGCAAAAAAAAAAAAAAAAAAAAAAACCATTCTGCATTTCTGTTTCCTCACTAGCATTCTTTCTTTACATCTGCATACGCTGCTATTGACTATGCATATATGTGTTTCAATATGCATATATGTAAATATTTTCCTTGGCAGACCATAAAATTCTTAAACATGATACCACATAATATTATTCATATGCCCTGCATGGTATGTATGAAATAGAAAAATTTTGGCTAACTACATATTATGTGTGTACAGGAAAATAATCGAGATGGAAAGAAATAAGAAAAATAGAATGGCAGACAAACAAATGTACAGAACTTTATATTGGCTGAATTCTTACATGCTTAGAAAATATTGCTGCCCACTTTCAACCTGAATTAAGAAATGTATGCAGCATTGTATGTTCATTCAATGGCTGATTCAATAATTAAATAATACACAGTTCCATGATTCCATGAATTACAAGAATAAAACAATGTAATTCAAAGAAAGAAATTCCAACTTTATCTTCCATCTCATCACTTGCATTTTTTTTTTTTAAGACAGGGTCTCGCTTTGTAGTTCAGGCTGGCTCTGAGCTCACTATGGAGCCCAGGCAAACCTTGAACTCAGCAATCCTCCTGTCTCTGCCTCCCGAGTGCTGGGATTACACGTGTGAGCCACCACGCCCGGCACTGTGGTATGTGGTATTGATTGCTGGTGGGCGTGAGTCTCCACGCCCCGCATTGTATGTGGTTTCCAGGGATCGAACTCAGGACCTTGCGCTTGCGAGGCAGGCGCCAGAACCACTGAGCCAACCCTCTGGCCCTCACTTGCATTATTTTTAATTGGATTTTTAATTTCATTTCTCTACATTAAACAAGAAAATCTTCCCTGGGATTTAGCTCAGTGGTTCTGGCACCTGCCTCACAAATGCAAGGTCCCAAATTCAATCCCTGGTACTCCCCCCACACCAAAAAAAAAAAAAAAAAAAAGGAAAAATTCATCAGAGAATTTTCTGTTTGGTGATTTTGAAATAAATATTCTAGTACATTTAGAGCATCAACTTGAATCATGGAAATGGTAGTTATTTGCACCTGATCAGAAGGTGTTATTACATGATTAACGATAGCGCCCTATAATGTTTTGTAACAGAATTAATATCATTGCTTTTAAATAATATGCAAACAATTTATATAGTGGTCATTAGAACACACCTAAGGTGATCATGTTTGCAAGTAGATTAAAATATCAGCATTCTTTGAAATTGAAGTAATTTTTGAAACATCACTTTTAATGTTTGCTGCAACTCATTTCAGATAAACAAGTAAGTTTATCATCTGTTTAAAGAAGTAAATACTTTCACTTGTACATATTTTCAGTGTGTAACACTCGTGTTCCTCATAGGGAGCTGCTACACGTATATATCTTCATACTTTTCAAATCTTCTTCTCCTGCATTCCCCATTTGCAAAAGATCTGTTTTCTTTAAATAGATCACAATTATGTTTTCTAGTTTCCTGTATGCCTACTTTATTTTTCTTTCTAGTGCATTCTATACATATATGCACTTACACATGTATAACCTCTAAAAATTGAACTAGTGATATGCCTTCATAAGCAATGGAGATAGAATTATGCTACAAATACTAGGATGCTTAGCTTGCTGTAGGCTTTTTTCACTGGAAAGAAAAAAGATACAAAATCTTAAACCAGGTATATAGTCAAAATGATTCTCAGATGTTGACAGTTCTGCTTTTTAAAAAATGAATGTAAATCTCATCAAATAAATATTAGTACGCTATATATGCGCAGCCTAAAATGCACATCTTGTGGTGGAAGAAGTGATGTAAAATAAGGATTTACACCAGGGGTACGGAATTCTCCAGTGGAAGAATGCCAGAGGCACTCACTGGAAGACAGAAGACTCATTCAGATTACTGTCACCAGGAAAGATTAAGAAAACATATTTTTATTTTTACTTTGAGAGTTCCTCAACATTAATCTGCTTATTTCTCCTCTGGAGGTCATGAGAGGATTGCTAACACCGAATCATTCCTAAGAGAACACATTACAGTGGACCCTTTACTTAGAAACTCACTTCATTTCTGAGGTAACTCAAGTTGGTCAGTGGAAGGCTCAGGCTCCTCCACAGCCTTCACAGCCCTTTTCCTGTGCACAGGCAGATCTCAGGGTCCTTGGACACATACCGGCTCAGGACTTCTCGGGGAACCCCACCCAGGAAAGGACGCTTTCGTGGTCCTTCCAGAGTTCTTTAAGGGTTGAGTCTGTATCTGAGACCATCTGGAAGCATGGCTGGGATTTGGATCACGACTCAATGATTTGTAAGTTAAGACTACAATAACCTGTTTTTCATATGGTAGGCTGATCACAACTTGAAGGTTCACTATCCACAAAGATTTTCAATGGAAAGATAATCTATTTACTACAAGTAAGGTCTGTATGTTCAGATTCTTGTATTAGAATTGTTTAAAATAGTAATTTTTTAAGCATGTGGCTATATATTTATTCCTTGATTCTTTTAATTAGTATGCTGTTCTGTAAGTAACGCTTTTCTGCTCCTTATGTATCTCAGCAGTAGCACATCTAACTAAATTATTTTTTTTTTAAACTTTTGTATTTCAAAGCAGGGGGAAATAGGCTTTTATTTTGAGAGGATTTTCAAATAAATCGTAGTATTTGTCACACACACTGAATTTAAGTGAGTAGATTGATCAAAATTTGTTGTTCCATGATTTCTGGGCAAATGCACAAATATATACTTAGATTCATAAATACATGCCTATGCTCAGAAATACATCCACAGTGTGCAATTAAGGGTAGTCTGTATTACTGTTCTGAGAGTTGAATGAGGAAGTTTTATATTTTATAACTTGAGAGTAAATTCTATTCCCCAAACCACTCTATGCAATGGATCAGTTCCGAGCCACATGCATATCTCCCATGAATTTATACAGAAACTTTCCATGCAAATTAAAAGTAATTTCTCCTACTACATAGGATGTGCCTAATCAATTCTGTCTTTCCTTCACAGGAGGCCCCGTGCAAAGGGTTTTCTTAGTAGCAAAGTGTAACACAGTCTGTGTAAAGCGCCTGGGAAAATCCCGGGTGAAGGCTCCAGAGCCCGAACTTGCCGGGAGCCTCCGCTAAAGCTGGGGCGAGGGCCGAGTGTAGAGTCGCTGCCGGGACACCGTCACCGTCAGGCGGACCGTGGGGCTCCGTGCGGCCCTCCGCGGGGCCGAGCAGGAAACTGGACCACGGCCAGGAGGAAAGAGGGGCGGAAAGGCGGGGGCCGCACCACCTACCTTCCCCAGGCTGTGGCCCGGCCTTTCCCGCCGTCCGGGGCGCCGGAGGGTCCCGCGCTGGGTCCCGCGGGCAGGAGGGCGGGCGCGGCGGCTGCTTCCTGCGCAGCGCAGGAGACCAGGAGGCCGGTGCGGAGGACGCGGGAAGCGGAGGAGGGGCTGCAGGCACCGTCCACGGGCCAGGGAACTGACAAAAGGCGGCGTAGCCAGCGCGGAGCGCGACTCAGCAGTGCCAAGGAGCCTCTGCCCGGCGCAGCTCGGTGGGTGAGGAGCGGCGCCCGCGGAGCTGCGAGGCGTCCGTGGCTCCGGCCACACAGCGGCCCGGCCAAGGTGCTGGGCGGCGTCCCGCGTGGCCGGGGTCGGGGCTGCTGGGGCTGAGCCGGGGAGGCGGCCGTGCAGGGAGCCTGCGGGACAGCCCTTCCCAGCAGGAAAGAGCACAAGTCTAGGACGCATTGAATCCATTTCGCCTGCGTAGCGCAAGCTCGCTCAGGGCACACACGTGAGCGGGACAGGGTGAACTCACGTGACACAGCCTCCCCTACGATAAGTAGCGCGTCGAGTATCACACGCGATTTACCGCAGAATGTACTGAGTGGAAAACAAAACACTGACTCTCAGAGCACATGAAGCCTGACAGGTAGCCGTCTGGGGACCATCCGTGCCACATGTAATCCAGTCACAGTACACGTACGGCATGATGCTTTGCTAAAACCCCACGTGGTACAAAACTTAAACTAATGAAACCGAATGTAAAGAATGAACTTTAGTTAACATCGATGCCTCACTGTAGAGACTTCTGTAAGCCCAGGTGCCACTCGAAGGCAAGGTGCCACCAGGTACCTGGTAACCACACACAACAGTACCCAGTGTGGTGGCTCATGCCTGCCATCCCAGCATTCAAGAGGCAGGGGCAGGAGGATTACTGAGTTTGAGGCTTGCCTGGGCTACATAGTGAGTTCAGGGCCATCCTGAACTACAAAGTGAGACCCTGTCTCCAAAAAAAAAGTCACATCAACATATATTTTACCATTAAAAGCACAAATTTGATTTTTGTTAAACAACTATCATCTCCGAAAGGCTCTGTCCTATAGCAAATCTAGTACCTTCTAGTAAGTACACATGTGATCAAGACAATGGAGATAATCTCTTATAATCACACCTTGGCCTCTAACATCTAACTTTGGTGTATGCGGCCTGGATGTATGAATGGGGTGGGGACGTGGATTCTCACATGGCTGTGGCCTGTGTCTGTCCTGTGACCAGTTCCACGCACAGGGCCACATGGGTGATAAATGCAGCCCACCTGAGGCCCGTTCCCTGGGCCCTTCTGTCTCCCTCTCAGACACGCCATGACCTGAGACACATGTGAGTGTGGACCCTTGTCTGAAGTTTCCAGCAGAGTCCCTGTTTCCAGTCCTTCATTTCGGGAAGTGCTCTTTCACTTTCCATGACTCAGTTTACCTCTTGTAAGATAGCATTGTTCTCTCCTGTATCATGCAGGCACGTACAAACCTTGATGAAAGCCTACGAACATATCTCGAAAATGTCTGATGGATGGCAGAAAAATGTTGGTACTCTGAATCTTGAATAGAAAACATCCATTACTCCAATGACAAGTCCACACTCACCTTGTGGCTAAGCTGCAGAGAGTCTCAGACACCAGCTTTGTCCATCAGGTAAGTGGCTTATACTACAAGGAATGTGTGAGGTGTGAATGAAAAACTCAGTGAGCAAACACTGTATTTAAAAAGCTTGTCACAAAGGAACACCAGTAGCCATTACGTCCCTTCAGAGTAACCCCTTGGCTTCCCCTTCCGGACACTCAGCCCTACGGGCCTGCTTTTCTGTGAAGCAGCCCCGGAAGTCCTCTTCCGCGTGTCTACTTGCTCTGATTCTCGTGCCTCCAGGTCCTGAGCTGAGCCAGAACTTTTACTTTTCATGGCTGCTTTGACTTTGAGGAAGTCCAGGAGGCACGGGGCGCCCCATCTGGTAAATAAGGGAGAAGAGGACGCACCATAATACTTTTACCAGCTTGTCTTTCCATTCGATCCCACTGGGCAACAGCATATTCTTTTATCATATCTCATAAAGACATTTTTATTGGGTCACAGTAACCTTGCAAACTATACAGACAGCAATGCGAGAGGTCGAGCAGTGGGAATGATGCGGTGGCGGCTGGAGAAGGTGCCCTTAATGGACACTGCGGTTTCCGGGAAAGTGTGGCACCTGCACAGTCCGCAGAGGAAGCTCAGCCAGCCGGTGACTCAGTGGGCGGAGCCACAGAACAGACTCAGACTAAGGAAACGGGCCCCGGCGCAAACCAGCAGAGGCGACACATTAACACAGCTCATGTTAATGGAGAAAATTCAAATGCCAGTTACTGTAAAAATAGCATTCAGTACTCCAAGCTCCTAAACATTTTGTGTAAATCTAAAATGAATGCGATCTGGTAAAAATCCTGAACTATATATTACCAGTGATTAGAGGTTAGGTTAAATTTGTGTGTAAAATGACTGTGTCTAAGATACCACAAGAGCTCCAATCCCCCTCCCACATTCACACACACACAAACACACATACACAAACACATGGGCAAGCACACACACCGAGTATCAATTATTACTGTTCCATCCCCTCTGACAAGGCAGAAGCTCAGCTTGTCAGTTACAAATACAGCTACTGTTGTCTCCAGAGACAAGTCAGAGGCAAACTCCAATTGTATCTGAGACCAGTACTGCAAAGCGAGGAGAGAAAATAACCCTGGAAATATATATGGACTGTCAAGTTGAGGCGAGGGGGAGTTTCACTGGAAAAATTACGACTGTGGAGAATACAATATTATTTGACCCCACAGGTTACTCTGCCGGGTTGTGTCGGGCTGGCAGTGGACCTGCTGTGGCTGCTCCGATGTCCTTTTGTGTGAGTTTCCGATGGGCTTTTTGGAAGCTTGTGGCTTTTGCAGAAGGTTTTCACAGTTTACCAACAGGAAGGTGTGGCGAACTCCCTCGCTTTGTAGCTTCTTGCTTTTATTTATTTTTTGCAACAAGCTAGTCCACTTTGATTTTTAAAAACCTCTGCAGAATTTATGTTGTTGAAAACAACACTAGAGCGGAGCAGGACAGAAGATAGAAAGTGGCACCTGTGAGACTCCTTCGTTTTGCATCTAGTGACTCTTCGGCTGCCTGTGATTGACAGCGATCAGAAATGGACCTAAAAGAACACAGAGTGGTGTTTTAAAGCACAATTATTTTATATACCACTTTCTTAAACGTGCCACTAAGATTTTTGTAGAATGTCTGTGGATCAAGAAGGAAAGGGGGCGGGCGCGGAGATTTAGCTCAGTGGTTCCAGCACCTGCCTCTCAAGTGCAAGGTCCTGAGTTCAATTCCCCAGAAACCACATACAATGCTGGGTGTGGAGACTCACACCCACCAGCCGTCAATGCCATATACCACAGTGCCGGGCGTGGTGGCTCATGCCTGTCATCCCAGCGCTCGGGAGGCAGAGACAGGAGGATTGCTGAGTTCGAGGCTTGCCTGGGCTACATAGTGGGCTCAGGGCCAGTCTGAACTGCAAAGTGAGACCCTGTCTAAAAAAAAAAAAAAGGAAAGGAGGTTCACTTTCTGCAAAAGAGGAGACCGCAGGAAGCGAAGAAGGACAATGCCTGTGTCTACTGCCGGCTACGTCATCAGGCATTGGATCCGCTGCAGCCACGTTGCCATGCCATGGTAAGGCCAGGCAAAAGCAGCGCCGAGTGGGGATCAGTTACAAATTATTGTTATTCTAAGTTACTACACGCTGGAGTCAAGGAGGCATCTCGTTCGAGAATGTTTACATTAGTGAACAATGATCCACTTACAAATAAAGAAAGTGTCACTAAATATCACACGTGGATCTTTTGGTTTTGCATTATTTTGCAGGTTCTAGAATATGTGTCACTCATGCCATAGCCATTTCCACTGTGAGAAATCATAATTATACGGGTAGATACCTATTAACATAGCTCATTCCAGACTGTTATATAATTATCTGCAGGAAAAGCCGTTTCTTTGTTGGGTGTCTGCATTTCGGACGCTGGAGACAATGATTGAAATGTTTTGACCTTGCTTCTCGGTAAATATTGACCGTTATGGCAGCGGAAGCGCAAGGGCTGACCCGAGGGAGCTGGGTGGCTCAGGGCACCAGCACCGAGAGCAGCGGTGTTCACGCTCCTGGGTGCCTCCCGGTGCCTTCCTCGGAGGCCGTAACTCAGCAAAGGCGGTTCTGAAATTTATTAATTTGACTTTTTGACCAGCCCGGAGTCAAAGGGCCAAAATGCCAGATAATCACCAAGACAGCGTCAGGAAAACCATTTTCCAGTTAAAAGTCGGTCAAGGAAGGAAACTGCTCAATTCCGCCTGTCTCTCCCAGGTCCAGTGACCGACCGATCTGCCTGGACTCTGTTCAGGAGCCGGGGACAAGTGTGGGTCCGACTAATACTTCACGTCTCCTGTTGCTCTCCTGGGAGAGCTTTCACTAATAAAATGCAGGGAACACCCGAGTATACAGTGAATGCTTAATTTTTTCCTTATGTTTAAAGACATGCTTAAATTATGCTTTATTTTAATAAAACATTCCAGTAAAAGCCCCATTTCCATTAACCTCCCTCACATACTACCCCTTCGTTTGAACACTTATCTGACTTTTCTCACCACTTTCTGAATCAATTCTAGAAGTTCCCTTTCATGAGTATCATTTTGGAGGTGGACTCCAGATTTCTTCCTTTGAAGCAGTTAAAGAACTTGAGTACGTGTCTGGTGTCATTGACCAAAGACTTTGTGTTTTGTTTTTAATATGGTGCATACTGCAGTCGTGTGCTGCCCACTGCAAAGGTCTTACCCTGTGTCCTCTTCTACCTTATTCCTCAGACACGGCCCCAGGAGGCTACGGCTCCCCTTCAAATTCTAGGGGGCCGGGAACGATAAACATTTCGATCCAGGAAGGACCCTGCGGCAGGGAGAACCGTCAGGCTGAAGACACCCAGGAAGGAGGACTTCGGAACGGCTTCAGAAAGTGGCGAGAAAGACCAGGATAAATGTGTCTGAAGTGAGAGGGATGTTTCTCTCTCTCTTTTTTTAAATTGATTTTAATGGTTTTGAGGGTAATTAAGGGCAAAAATGTCATTTATTGTAATTATTTTTTTGCTTTACACACACAGCAAACATTTCAATCGCAGCCCCTATTTTCATGAAACAAAGGGAAAAAAGCTATTTTCCCTCCACTGAAGAATCTTCATGTCCTCACAGTGTGTCATATATGTGAAAAAACCCTGATCCTTAAAACCATGGGTCCCGTTGTTGTGTCTGAGCCCCTGAGCACGAACAGAGGAGGGGTGGAACCAGTTTTGTCATATTGTCTGATTTTTTAAATTTTTCTACTCAATAACCAATTTGTAATCAAGTGTGATCAAAGAAATTAATTGGACTTAAATTATATTTGTTCTTAGACAGTATCGGACACTTGCTTAGCCCCTGATCTACAAATTAACTCCATGAAATTTTGACAGTTTGGGAACTTGATTCCATTTCAATATCAAGTTTTAATTTTCTAGATCTAATTTGGTGTAATCCCTCTCTTTAAAAAGCATATATATTTATTCTGAGGCAAATGAATTGTAGTACCTTGTGGCTAACATCATACATTTTAATTGTGATCATTAAGATCTGATTACCAACTATAGAAATATTTCTACCAACATTAGAATTATGAAAAAAAGATTAGCATTATGTCCTTTTACTTTTTCTTTACATTTTAAAAAATTATTCAGTGGGCATTGATCAAGATATAAATTACCATGCATTGTACTGCTACTCAAAAACTTCCTGTGGTGGTTATGAAATTTAAAGGGCTTTAGATGTAATTTTAGTGTTATTGTTAATATTTGTTTTCTTCAATTTCCTATTTTATTGTTTTAAATTCTTAAACTTTAAGTGTATTTTGTTTGAAACAAAGAGCATATTCTGAACACTTGATCAATTTTAAATATAATACCTATGAATATTTTCATTGAAGAAAGAATATTGACTATAAATAAAGCCAAGATGACAAAATTTCTCTATTTCCAGTTTTTCTGGTTACAAGTGTAATGCATTTGCTTTCACTGAGTGATACATTTTATTACTACAAGAAAAATGGAAAGAACATTTTTCCTCATAAAAAGACAACAGAATTATGTAGGAGAGTAACGTTTCTCTTCTAATTAGATGGCACCATTTTAGCTTTGGGACCACGCCAGGCTATAAGCTTGAGTTTTCTAGGCAATATAATTATTTTATCTTCCAACTGCACAGCAAAGTTTCAATTAAAAACTGAATTAAATTCAATTGAATCCAAGAGATCTGTACTGAAAGCACTGACTTCCACAAGAAGCCACTGGAATAATTCAAGCAATGCCTTATGTTTAATCCACTAGGTTTAAGAAAATCCAGAAACTGTACAACATAGGTTCTCAAATCTGTTTCTCAATTTATCGTTTATTCTGCAAAAATGTAATTAGTACCTATTCTTTAGTGAGTTTGTTAGTGAGGACGGATTAAAAGATCAAAAACAATTCTCAATATATAGTAACATGAAATTAAATCAGATATGAACACTGATTCCATATTCTGTCACATTTCACTTTAATAAAAGTTTTTAATGTTCATTGAACTTGTTGAATTTATATGGTATACAAAATTATTATAGAATTACTGATAATTAAGTACTAATTCTATTTTCCAAGTAACTATTACCTGTTAAAGATAAAGTGTTTGATGTTGATCTTTTATTGTAAATATCACCCAAAAACTTCTTTGACAAGAGCTGCTTTAAAGCTTTTTAACCTTTGGGGCTGAAGACACTCTCACAAAAATAAATATCTTTTGAGGTCTAAATTTTCCCTCTAGTTGCAGAAAATATATTACTAATCAAGGATGTGGCAATTTCTCAATTTTTTTATAGTTACCATTTCAGAATAATCTGAAAAAGACATACATTTTTGAAACAATTTATGATGTAAATACACTCCAATATGGTTCAGAATATTTATCAATACTCGTATTTCCATGACTATATATTACATCTACGTTTTTGCTTATTATCTATATGTACATTTAAATATATTGGTTTTAAAATTATATAGTATATAGTACTGTAAAATTTGGGTATCTTTGGACAAGCAGAAAATAAGCTCACACTTCACCCCTGATTCAAAAGAACAACTCCGTAAACTGCTGCCTAAACTCTGTGTGTTGTGTCTCTGCTCCCCCTGGAGCTGGGCTCGCGCTGGCTTTGTCCCACAGTGCGCATGCGCAGAAGCGTCCAGCTGCGTGGAAGTCACATCGCTAAACGGGCATTTCGTCCATAGTTTACTAAGGACATTGACCTCACTTTGATAATTGCACTTTTGGACAGATTTGTCTAGTCACTCAATGAAATATGCTAAAGGCATTGACATTTTAGTATTTGCATGGCAACACCTAGAATGTAGTGTTTGTTTATTTTTATTTATTTGTTTGGTTGGGTTTTTGAGACAGGGTCTCACTGTGTAGTTCTTAGTGTCTTTCAACTCACTGTAGAGCCCAGGCTGGCCTCCGACTTGCTGTGATCTTCTTTCTTCAGCTTCCCAAGTGCTGGGATCACAGGCGGGTGCCCCCCCCCCCCAGCGAGAAGGTACTTGTAAATGGGGGGGACAGGATGGAAGGAGGGCAGAGGAAACGGAAAAGGTGAGTCAAGACACATCCTATCCAGGTACAAATGCCCAATGATGAATGTGATCATAATGCAACCTAAAATGTACCAATAAACTCAATAAAGAGAAGATAACATAAAAATATATAAGTAAGTAACCAGGAGATAGTGAAAATATTTTTTGTTGCCTAATTTGTGAGCACTATCTCATTTGACCCTTACAAAATTCAGATGAAGTAGATTTTATGAGGATCAGATTTGTGAGGAGGAAGGCACCGAAGCCTGTTCCCTTGGCATCAGCACATGGTATTAGGCTTCAACACCCCACTCTCACTTATACTAAGTGGAATAACTACTGATCTACGAAGATCTCACTTCGAGGAACCACACTATGTGACTAAATTTTAAAAAAATATTTCTCTTTTTTAAACAAGCAAAACAAAATAAAGTTTAACCCACAATTTATACATTGTGTTAGCTGATTTCTTAGGAGCAGGTTTTCTGATCAATCTGAATTAAGGCGAATTACATGACTTTAACATCAACCTTTTATCCAAAACTTTGTTACTTCCCAATATTAATGAGTAAAAATGTAGTATTAGTGCTAATCCATGTTTCTGTAACATGTTACATTTTAAGGGAGTATAACTGTCCAAAACACGACTCAGAATTTTATAGGAAAATCAAGTTTAATCTGAAAATTCAATAAAATAATTGATAAAAGTTAATTATGTACACCAATAGGCAAATATTAAGTCTCAAGTCAGTAATTCTGGTGACATAAATCAGCAGACATCCCTCAGATAATGTGCTAGAACCCTGACACTGCCAGAAGTATTCAAAATGGGTCCCATTTGTATTACTGCGGGTTGGAGCAAAAGGAAGTCATTTCTGGTAAGCCACAGTTTTGATACTAGAATGACCCGAAGAAATTGTCAAAATATTCCTATACATTAATGAAGAGATGCAAAGTAGAAATGGTATAAGAATTCTGGTCCTGACTTCAGGCTCAGACCAAGTCCTTTTCATGAGGAAAACATGATGCCATATGACAACAGTCTTCAAATGCTATACTTTTTCCCAACGTGCATTTATTTGTGTTGGAAGTTATCATATCCTTGCTCTGGGGACTAAAAGAACGTTGGATTACTGTTACTATTTATGGAATTAGTAAGTGTATTACATGAAGACGACCCTCAGAATCTATGGAGTCAGGACAAACAGCTGGCATGCGTCATTTCCTGCCTTGGGAGGCTGTTGGGGAGGGGTGATTCAGTTTGTCCCCAGGGCCTCCTGTTCTCTCAGGAAGCTGGGCTGTGCTCACTTAGCAGAAGCATCCGCCCTAATCTGCCCAGCCATTGTCCAGTGCAGTGGTGTTTGCTCTTCCTTGCTAGAGTCACATTTCTTTCTTTTCTTTTTTTTTTGTTTTAATTGACTTCTGTATTGGCACATTTTATAGACAGCTCACAATCACACTTAAGATTAGGGATTTTGTACCAGTATATGACAGAAGTTAATTCTCATTTTTACCCACATCCCTACCCACCCATAACCCCCCATCCCTTATATACATGCTATTTTTTTTCCAAATAATATTTATTTTTCCCCTCATTACTTTCCCCCATCACATCCCCTTTGAATATTTTCTATTTTACAAAATCTATCATGCCTTTTGAAACTCATTTATATCTATAGGTTCTCATTCCAGAGAAAAGATATCGTATTTATATAGGTATGATCTATTTATTTTACTTATTAGTGTGTCCTCAAGGTGTATCCATTTGCATATAAATGAATGAAACTTGTCATTCTTTATGGCAGAATAATATTCCATTTTATACAAAAGCCACATCTTCTTTATCCAGTCTCCAGTTGATGGGCATTTGGGTCGTTTCCAAGATTGGGCTATCACACACTGAGCTGCTATGAACATGGGTGCACATATGACTTTGGAGTCACTTTTCTTTGGGGAGTGCTGCTCGCCAGCAACCTGTGCATAAGTTCTGCCTCTGGAGAGCAGGCGACAGCCGGGGGCAGGATGTAGCACTAGAGATCGCTCAGCTCACTCACAAAGTTTCAGGTTTGCTCACAGTCTCTAAAAACATTTAGTAGGATTTTCCCAACTGAAGTTATGATCGTCAGAAGTCAGGAACACACCTGGGACTGGGAACTGGCAGTTCCTCAGGCGTGTTCTGCGGGAAGGTCTGATTCCAGGGGCTGCCATGGGCTCCACACAACAGGGAACATGCAGAGAACTTGCATGCTGCTTGCATGCTGCTCTGCACCAATTGAGTAATTTGAATATCAAACCTAGTACCTGGTGAGAAAAATCCTGAAACACGAGGTGAGGAACGGAAGTGCCAGGAGGTCCCTGAAAGGACAGATACTGTTGAGAGGCCTGCAGTCCTCAGGTAGAGAGAGGAAGGAAGCCACGAGATAAATAAAGGAAAAACACAAATGTGACCTCGTGTGCCTTCCCGAATAAAGAAGAGCTAGAATATAATAAAAAATAAAAGTGCCAGGCATGGTGGCTCATGCCTGTAATCCCAGCACTCGGCAGGCGGAGACAGGAGGATTGCTGAGTTTGAGGCTTGCCTGGGCTGCATAGTGAGCTCAGGGCCAGCCTGAACTACACAGTGCGACCCTGTCTCAAAAAATAAATGAATGAATAAATAAATAAATAAATGCGCGTAATTATCAGAATGCTAGGACTATGCATACTGATTGGAAAAATATAATAAAAAAGTAAGAAGTGTCAACCGCACATCTCAATTTTCCTAATGTTTAATCATCAGAAAGTAATGGGCTCTTTTCCTCCATTCCATCTTAGGGAATCTCTAAATAATACATAAGAAAACTCACTCCAGCCCTAGTCGGAGTGGGAGCGAGTGGTTCTGACACCCAAGTGTCCCCTGTGGACAGCAAGGAGGACTAAAAATTACCGCAGCTATATCAGCACCCACTAATTTCATCCTATGAGTTCTGTTGAATGTGTAGAATATATTCATGGTGTAAAAGACACACATCAGTGAACCCAGTGCTATTTGGGGTCACTTTTCTTCAGCCTTCTACCCTCTCTCATCTCATATCCATATTTCACCTACTATGTTTCTGTCTGGTTTTCCCCTTCTAGACTCCCGGTATGATGGGGAATGATAGGCATCACTCAGTTATCAGAATGGGTTTTAGAGACACAGAGTCTATTACCATGGACATCATGAACATCTTGCTTTTTATGAGGAGTGTACCCTTGTGCTACAACTTCCCAGTGTTTTTAACCTTTCACCTGGTTGAGACATTTGAATCGCCTTCATTTTGGGGGACATAATAGATGCTGTTACTGTGCAAATTGAAGTCTAAGTCTTCATGAAATCGATGCTTTTCTTTTCTGAAATAGCTAGTAGTGCCATTAGTTGACCATGCAGCAAACATAGGCTGATCTCCAGTGATCGCACCATTTTGATTTCAAACATATGATAATTCCAGTTGCTCTGGATCCTTGATATATAGGCTGCTGATTTTAGCTCTTCTAGTGCATATATGGTAGTTTTCTTTCATGTACTTCCTACTTTCCTTTGTAATGTAGACGTGCTTTCCTAATGTAGTTCTTTTAATGTATTTTGAACACTATATTTTTCTTCAGAAATATTTTCTCCTAAGAAATGCTAGACATTTTTCCTTGCTTTATAATTATGACATATAATACTTGCCTGTATTCTGAGTGATGTGTGTGTGTGTGCATGTATGCACATGTGTGTGTGTGTGTGTGTGTGTGGGGGGGCATCTTGCATCTCAATCAATTTTTTTTTTTTGAGACAGGGTCTCGCTTTGTAGTTCAGGCTGGCTCTGAGCTCACTACATAGCCCAGGCATGCCTCAAACTCAGCAATCCTCCTGCCTCTGCCTCCCGTGTGCTGGGATTACAGGCGCGAGCCACCATGCCCAGCACTGTGGTATGTGGTATTAATTGCTGGTGGGCGTGAGTCTCCACGCCCAGTATTTTATGTGGTTACCGGGATCAAACTCAGGACCTTGAGCTTGCGAGGCAGGTGCCGGAACCACTGAGCTAACCCTCCGGCCCCCGCATCTCAATCCTTTTGGAGCATATATATTGCTTGCATCTTGCAGTCATCCTCTGACCCCACCTGTCCCCTTCCCCATCTCTAAAATGTCTACAACAGATATTACTGATTTCCCGTGATCAGTGTCTCTGACATTCTCGTTGTATTAGTTTACTGGGATGACAGAACAAATACCATAAACTGTATATTTAACCCGGATAAACTCATTTCCTGTTTGAGCTGCAGAATGAAAGTGGCAACAAGGTTAATTTCTCCTGCAGCCTCTCTCCTGGGAGTGCAGATGGTGCCTTCTCCTTCTTCTCTTACAGGGTCACCCTCCTGTCTAGGCTATTTTTGTTCTGATCTCTTCTTTCCGTGGGTCTGTACTGGATTAGGTTCCACCCCGTGACACCATTTTAATTTAAACCTGCCCCTCTAATGGCATAAGATTCTGTAGTACTAGGACTTACAGCATCAGTATAATGGATATGGAGAGGGACAAAATTCAGCACACAGCACTTGGTCAGAACCAGGCAAACAGTTTCTTGTTCTGCAGAAGTGGGCAAATATGAGGGAAAATATGAGTTTTCTGTGTTTAGCCGTAAGCAGTTTTAAGCCTTTTATTTCTACTCTTTCCTTCTGCCCAAGTTCGGTCAACTCTGCTCTGAGCTGAAACCCCCCTGCGAAGCTCCCGCCCCAGGCCAACCTTCAGCCTGATGAACTCCTTAGCCCCTGCACTGTCCTTTGCTTCGGGAATTACCAAGACGGCCAAGGTCTTGGCTGTAGCGTGGGAGCCGCAGTCTCCAGACTGGATGTGAATCAGCCTCATGTTCATGCAGTGACTGAGAGTCCAGGACATCATTTGTCCCTCAACTCCTTCCAAAGTAATACATACCTCACAGATGGCCACTCCCATGGGGGCTTCACGGTTTCACTCACTGATCGTAGTTATTAAAATAATATTTTCAAAGACATTGAGATGAAAAAGCAAGAGAGATATTGAAGCAATCAAAGTATCAGAGACCAAAGTACATTGTTTTTTTTTAACTTTAAAATGTTAACTGAATAATTTATTGTATTGTGGATGATTCTTTTAAGGAAGCTTGGCAAAATTTCAAGTCTGTGAAATACATAAAAATTTAAATGCAAGCAGCTTACTTGACATATTTTGCTTTACCAATATGTGTGTCAGAAATGCACTCAGTTGAGAGCAAAGATATTTTAATTCTGAAGACCTAGGGATAGATATCCTTTTATATTTAAATAAGAACAAATAAAAGAAAAATAAAAATCCAAGATAAAAAATATTCTTCTTCTGCAAAACTTTCACTTTGTGAACTTCTATTGCAGAGTGTCAATTCAAATTTCAATACATTAAAATTAAATTTCTATCAAATGCAAATGTAAAGGTGTTAGAAAATTTCATGAAAATAAATTAACATTTTATATCACTTAAATTTTCTAGAAAAAGCAAGGAGTATATGGATAGTGAAATATCAAGGAAAAAAATTGATGGAAGTATATCACAATGATTGTTTAAATGTTGAAATATCTATATAGATAAGTTTTGTTTACATGACTTTTATTATTAGAGACAGTTTTGCCTACAAAGATGTCATTAGTTACTTTGTACCTCCACTGATAAAGTAAAATTAAAATGTTATCTATCTAAAATGTTATCCATCTAAAAATTAAAATGTTATCCACTTTTTTTTTACTTTCTTGCTGTCAAGGTGATTGATTATATCACATCTAGTTGGATTTGAGGATTCGTGTTCTTTTCAAATTGATGTGAAAGCTTAACTTCCATTGGAGTGGCATTAAGAAGTGCAGAGTTTTGTTGAGACAAGATTAAGCCATGAAACGTTAGTCCTTGGAAACAAAACATCTGCTTTTATAGCAGACATGAGAGAGGTTGCAGCCCAGGTTGACTCTTCCTCTGCTGAAAGACACAGTGTTCACCCCTAACCTGCTTCAGCAATAGGCGCCTTACTGGAAATGGACCACAGACCATCACCAGACACCAGATCTGCCAGCATTTCCCAAATTCTTGGATTTTTGAGGCCCTAGAAGCCAAAACAATATATTGTTATTGTTGAAAATTTCCCAGCATAACGCATTGTGCTATAGCAGCAGAACAGAATAATCTTACTTGAAGCTTTAGAGTATTTCTTTAAAAAGACTATAAAATGCTGTGATTCTCATACTGTGCCTTTGACTCATGAAAGGCAGATCTTCTGATGCCATCGGTAACCCACAAGCAATGATTGTGAACATGAGATAAACTGAGCACGAGATGTCTAGAACACGAGCACACGTTTAATCTCAACAACACGTCCTTGTTGGGCTCGTTGACCTCACAACCAATTCAGAATATTGTTCCATGTTGAGCCTGTGATGAGACACGTGATGTGGGCTCTGTGTATTCATTTCCACAAATGAGTGGCTAGCACACGAGACATTTATTTCTGCAAGGGCTAAGGGCTGACTTTCCATACCCGATGTGTTGACGGGGCTCTACTGGTTGCAAAGTCTGGGAGAAACCCTTCCAGAAGTCTCCAGATTGGTGGTTCTCAGGGGTATTTGACTCAAGGCAGCATTGGTCCAAGGTCGCTTGTTTTCCCATCATCTACCTCCCTCTCTGCCATCTCATCTTTCTGTTCTGAAGAGATCTATCACTGGGTTTAAGACCTATACCAGATCTACTATAACTTCACCTTAAAATCCTAAATTAGTCAGATCTTCAAAGATTTTTTTTTT
The DNA here is from genome assembly GCA_004025085.1 of Thryonomys swinderianus. Lineage (NCBI taxonomy): Eukaryota > Metazoa > Chordata > Mammalia > Rodentia > Thryonomyidae > Thryonomys > Thryonomys swinderianus. The sequence continues at coordinate 2,720 of PVIC010032493.1, read as the reverse complement.
CTAAATAAGGTCATATTCAGAAGTGTTTCAGGAACATGGAATCTGGGGGAAAACTATTAACACATTAAACGTAAACAAAAAATAAAAGAACATAATATTTCTGGACCAAGTTTTATGAGAAGTTGCTTCTCAGAGACTTGAGGGAGCTTCCTGGTCCTCCCACTTCTCCACTGGATGCTGGAGTGCCCTTCCCCCCAGGGCCTTTCTTGAGAATGACTGAAGATTTTAAGAACTAAAGAAACCAGGCAGTTGAATTGAAGCCATAGAATAGTTTAATCTCTAAGCTCAAAACACAGAGAACATAGGTTCATAATCGTCATACTGATGCCGAGGTTTTCATAACCGAGACAAGTGCCCCCTAGCCAAGACCAGGTTTGTTCAGGTTCTGTGCCATGCTGCAGCCCCATATGGAAATATCCCTCGAGGGTCTTAGCTGCTAAAGCCATCCATAGTCTTCTGCTGCACGTCAGCAGGGGACAGGAGCCAAGTTCACATTGTCCCCCTCCACATCGGGATCCCTTCCCAGTCCTCGGCAACCTTCTGGGTGTCCAGATTCACTCTCTGAAGCCCTGAGGACCAAGGAGTAGTTTCAGCTGCCCCCAGTTTTCTGGCACCTTGTCTGTGGGCGGCACTGCCTGACCCTCACTGTCCAGACAGCGGCTGCACCACACAGCACTACGCAATGCTGCACGTGACGTGACGCAGCGCCACCGCTCACTCTTCTCACCTCGTTAGCAAGCTCCGCAGCACAGCACACAACACACAGCCCCACAGCCCCACGGCCCACAGTGTCCTGTACACAGCACAGTCATCTCCAGCACAGAGCTCTGCGCAAAACTCCACACAGCACGCGGCACTGTGCTTCCTGCAGGCTGTACTCTGCACTCCAGGGTTGCAGGCTCTGTGACATTCCCAGCCACACACATCTTCTCACATAACCATGAGCCTCACACGGTCACATTCCTTCCACAGTAAGCACCGAAGGCCACCACCATGGACACTCCCTGTCTCGACACACACACAGCCCCTGCAGCACGTTGCCAAACCCAAACTAGAGTCCCACGTGGAGACACTACCTCTGGCTTAAACCTGGACTCTACAGTAGGTAAAGCAAATCCTGCCCAGGGTGCTCTCATTTTGTGTGTTGGGAGGTATATATTGCTTTTAGAATATAAATACTGTATGACAGCTTTATTCTTGATGTTGCTTAGGGTGATCGGATTATATTATTTTTGAAAGACTAAATTGAAACGTAACTATCATCTTGACCAACATCTATCCATTTCCCAGTATTAACAAAATCTAGAGTAATTTCAACCTTAAGGCACATAACAACTTTAACACTAAGTACCCATGGTTTAGAATATGAGCATAAATGGAACTGTGACAATTTTACTTCAATTCAAATAAACAAATGGGCTTGGACGCTTCCTCTCCAACTGGGCTTCTCCCTGGTGTAGGACATTCCACTAATACAGCCGGTTCCTTTGGCCTGTACTTGTTCTTAGGAGCAAAAGGGCAGATGCTCTTTGGAGAGCAGTTTCTTGCTAAGCAAACTTAATGTCAGTCAAGTCAGCCTCGCTTTCGTTTTATGCTCCGCCATATACTCCTCAGGGTCCTTAGCTGCCTTTTAAAATAATACCATGTATGTTTGGTTATTGAAATTACTAGTCAAGAGTATACTTTCATTTCTGTGCTGATATGCAAATTACTTACAATTCAGTGTGGAGAGCATTTTTATATGCATCTTGATTCTTTTTGTCTTTCCAGACATTCATAAAGGATAGCCAAAACGTGTTCTCAGTTGCAGAAATGCTGGTGCCAAGTTTCTCAACTATAAAAATATTTTTTCTGCTGCTGTTGTTTTTCCTGGCTGGACTATTAAAAATTATCCTAGTTCTTAAAGCACATGGTTCATAAAGCAAGTGAACCTAATTAGTCAGGCAGGCTAGCAGATTGAGTGGGTGGCCTTGGAAGGCATATTTTAAACAAGATTTTCAGCCCAATTTCCTTTGCTTCCTCTTTAAAAAATAAATCTAACTTTTCCAATGAAAAATATGACAACTTTTATTTACTGTGGCAAATCTTATCCTGACTATACATTGTACTTTTCCCTGTGCCATAAACCCTGTAAAGGGACATATTCTTAATTGATCTTCTTTAGTATTTTCATTTATATAAATATTCCATAGTTCATGGCTTCATGCACATCTCTACTGTGGTTTTATGATAGTCAATCATTAAGGAAATATTTTGCATTTATAATATATGAATTTTTCAAATCAGTGTATGGAAAAAATAAGTCTTTTAAATTATGTATCCATCTTTCCCAGAGCCAGATGACTGAGCTGAATCAGAGAAATCAACATTTTGTGTAGGTCTTGGGGGAATAAAGAATAGTTGCATATGGTGACTGGAAGGTGGGTATTTAGAGAAAAAGAAAAAAGATGATACATAAATTGAAGAGATGGAAATGCAGGTAATCTTTGAGAACCATCTCACAGATTAGATAAGTAATGCATTAATATTCTAGTTGAAAACAACTGTATTGGCCTCCGAAAGTCAGACCTCCAAGCCCAGCACTTCAGACGGTGAGTAATTCTAGCTAAAGGTGGGCGGACAGCCTCTAAACCGGGCCCCTCCCCAACTGTCTCGGGGCCAGTCTCCCCCCGTCCTCTTCCTCTGTGCAGTAGGCCACACCGAGTGCATCCTCTTCCCTG